>JAJQKJ010002362.1:0-229362 GCA_029574335.1 Rana kukunoris
GGCCCAGGTGACTTTTTAGAAGCTAAAGAGCTAATAGCCTGCTCAACTTCAGCTACCGAGATCTCTTCTGTCAGAGCGGGGTCTCATCAAGGAATTCCCTGACTTTCTCCATGTCTAGAGGCCGCTTCTTCAGGAGGTCCGAAAAGTGGTCTCTGACGACACCCAGGATCCCCGATCTGGACCGGACCAGAGATCCTGAGGCATCCTTCAGGCCATGTACGACCTTCGACCTCGCCACCTCACCACAGCTCCTGTAGGGATCAGGAGAGATAAACTTCCCATAATCCCTCTCAAAAACCAGGGAGGCGAGACGGTCGTACTGACACTCCTTCATCTGCGCCTTCAGACCGGATATCTGTTCCTGAGAGCCCCCAGAGGACACCAGGCGGTCAAGCTGCCTGCGTAGTCTCTGGTAAGCCTGGTACTTGGAAGCTGCCCTGTACCCAGAGATTTCCCGGAAAAAGTCGCCAGACCTCTTTTTAACTACTTCCCACCACTCAAGGCGGGAGCAGTTGCCCTCAAGGAGCGAGGTCTGGCCCAGGAAGAAAACCTCATAGGCTTCCCTAACCTCAGGATCCTCCAGTAGCGACCCATTCAGGCGCCACAAACCCCTCCCTTTCTGAGGAGTGTCAGCGACATTCAGGGCCACAGATACCATACAGTGATCGGAGAACTCTACCGACTGCAGCTCAGGAGCCGAGCAGACAGAGTCCTCCTTTAAAAAAAACCTATCTAATCTACTCTTACTACTACCTCGGGAAAATGTGAAACCAGTGAGGTTGGGGAGGTGACGAACGTGCACATCCACCAACCTGGCCTCCCTCACTACGTTATTCAAAAAAATACTATCATATCCCAGAGGGTTGGCGGCACCTGCCCGGTCTTTGGGCCTAGTGATCATATTGAAATCGCCACCAAAAATCACCTGCTGGGACGTAAAAAGATAAGGCTTAACCGCCGTAAGGAGGCTCCTCCTCTCCCTCCTAGTTTGAGGCCCATAAAAATTTATGAGCCGGAGGAATTGCCCCCTCACGACAGCGTCCACCACCAGACATCTACCGATCTCCACTTCAATCACTCGCCGGCAAGCCACCGGACCAGTCTTAAAAAGGACCGCAACCCCACTGCAGGGCTCGGCCGCAAGAGACCAGAGGGAGGGCCCACATCTCCACTCCCTCTTTGCTAGATGCATCTCTGCCACAGATGCCAGCCAGGTCTCCTGCAAAAACAAAATGTCAGCTTCAACACGGCTGAGAAAATCGAAGGCCATAAAACGAGCTCCCGCAGAACGAATACTTGCGACATTAATGGTCGCAAGCCGTATTGGAGAGGGTACCGCCATCAGAATGATTGAAAGTGGTCATGTTCTCCTTCATACTACAAACACAAAAACATATTTACATATCTACACTTCCTCCTCCTCTGAGCCCGAGGAGGAGGAGAAGATACCAAACGGGTTCCCCAGGGACACCCCACTTCGTGCCCCTGGGGGAACCCCACCCTTCACTGGGGACTTCCCGCCCCCAGATCTGGCAGCCTTCCCCTTCTTCTTTTTGCGTCTCACCTGCTCCCACTCCTGCCACCTCTCCGAGATGACTACACCACCCCCCTCCTCGGACCCGCTGCTCGAGATTTCCCTCTTGGATGAGGCTCGAGCAGCTTCCATCTCCATGGCCACAGGGCCAGAGGAGACTCTGGGTCCAGAAGGGGGGGAATGGAAGAGGCAGGAGGGGGGCCAGAGACAGGGGAGAGGACAGGGGGGGACCAGACTTAGCTGGACGGGAAGAAGAAGGGGGAGGGGGGGGACGGGACTTGGGAGGGGGGGGACGAGGGGGGGGGTACGAGGAGGGGAAGATGAGGGAGGAGGGCATGGGGAAACAGATGGAGGGCCAGGTGGAGGGGAGGGGCAATGGTGAGGAGGGGGAAAGGGAAGGGGGATGGGGATCGGCCCTGCAACATTAGGAGGGGAAGGCCCTGGCCCCGGACCCTCAGGCCCGGGACCCCCAGGCCTCCCCGACTCCTCCCCACCGGCTCCGCCCTCCGGAGGATCGGGAGCCTCCTGGCCAACCGAGCCCGTGTCCCCCGGGGGGGGAGCCCCACGCCCACGCCTGCTCCGCCTTCTTTGAGGCAATGGGCCTGTTGGTCCCTCCGGAGTAGTACTAGGGGCTCCAGGATCCCCACCCCCCCGGCCATCACTCGCCGGGGGGGCTTCGGCCGCTCCCGGCCCGGGAGGTCCCCCCCCTGAGGAAGAACCCCGATATGCTTTGGGACACCTGCTAAATGGGTGCCCCATCTCACCACACAAGTTGCAGCATATCTTCCCACATGACTCGGACTGGTGGCCAAACTCGTGGCACCGGCCACATCTGACCACCGTGCAGTCCGAGCTCATGTGGGTCGGGCTGCCGCACTTGAAGCAACGACGGGGCTGTCCCGGGTAGAACGCCAGGATCCGGTCTCTGCCTAGAAAGGCGCTGCCAGGGAGGTGGGCAACACTGTTGCCCTCCCTCTTGAGCCGGATCCTGGTCAACCAAGCCCCGGTCCAGACCCCGCGCTCATCAAGGTTCTTCCTCAGGGGGGTCTGCAACTGCCCGTACCTCCCGAGCCAGGTGGCAATGTCCTCCGGAGGGAGCGACTCATTCCTCACCAGGATGGTGATGTTCTTAACCTCCTCCTGCCTGGAGATGGGAATGAGCCTGTACCTCTTCCAAGGGTCAACGCCCCTCACCAACCCAAAGCCGGTGATAAAGCGTTCCATACACACGGGAGTGACAAAACTTATATCAAACTCCCGTGTGTTGGTGGGATGGATGACAGCAAAAAGGTCATCCACCCCAAAACCCAAGGAGAGTACCAGGCCCACCACCTCACCTCGAGCGGGGCAGGGGTCCGGACCCTCGTACCGAAGCTGGACAACATTCCTACGCCTCCTCTCTGGACCACCTGTACCCCTCGTCCACGCCGACCCCTGCGTCCTCTCCTGGTCAGCAGGGGGGGCGCGGAAATTCTGGGCGCCAAACCGGCTGTACAGGTGGTCCAGAGGGGCACGAGAGCCCAACACCTGGGCGAAAGAGCGACCCCCCTTTAGGGCAGACAATAAGTTGGCCTCCGGAGACCCCCGAAAGATGCTCTCCGGAAGTGGGGCACCCCCCTCAGCACCCCCAGAAGTGGGGGGGACGGGGGGCCCCCATCCCTGCCGGTGGTGTTGCACCCACCCCCGCTGATATACCCTGACCACCCTGACCCACCACCTTTGGCCTGACTACAGGCTCCCCCCCCCCCCGGGACCACAGCAGAGGGGGGTACCACCCCCACCAAACTCCCCCACCCAGACCCCTCCGCGACCACACCAGCCCCTTGGGACTCCACCTGTACTGGGGGGGAGCCCCCCTGGGACCCCTCCAACTGCCGGATATAATCATATGCTATACAGTCCACTGGGAGGGGTCCCACCTGACTTTCCCCCCACCCCGCCTGTGCTGCAGGGAGCCCCTCGGGGCCTGTGGCAGTGTCCATGGGGACCTGGGGGGGTGGCAGCTTACCGTCCAATTTACCGTCCTCAACGTCTCTGTCCATCTCCTGCCGGGGGTGCCTGGAGGTGCCTGCTGCAGCGTCCGGGGCTGGGCACCCCTGCACCCCCGGCCTCTCATCCCCCAGGTCCCCTGAGCCCCCACCGACCACCGCAAACTCGCGGGTTCCGGTCGCGGGCGGGCACTTCCGGTTCCGGCTGGTCACTTCCGGTTCCGGTCTGGGGCACTTCCGGTTCCGGCTGGGGCACTTCCGGTTCTTGGGCGGTCACTTCCGGGTCCCGGTCTACTCCACCCCCAACAGCCGGCGCCATCTTGGCCACACTGCACACAAGCTGTTTACCTCCAGATGACCGCAGCACAATGCCTCCACCATGTGTCTGCCTCTCTCCCGATGACATAGCAGCCGCAGGAGCAGTCCCTGGCCTTTCCATGGCCAGATCCTCCCGCTCCACTGCAAGCTGAGGGGTCATGGAAGCCGACACATGGCGGGCTTCAGCTGTGGCAGTGCGACCATCCTGGGGGAGCCTGGGTATGCTGACCTGAAGATGGCGGGGGGGTACCGCCGGCGGCACCTGGGCCCGGCGACCTCCTGGATCACTGGACTCCCCGGACTTCGCCAACCCCCCAGTCCCTTCCACGGACCGAGGGATCGGCTCCCGGGAACCCTCCCCAGGTTTTATGGCCATACTGGGCCCTGCACCACCGGCACTCGCCCCCCCCCCACTGCACCCAGGCTCCCCTGACTCTCCTGGCTGTTTGGGGGGTTGGGACCCCTTCTTAGACCGCCCGCTCCTCCTCGCTGCCTGGCTCCCTTCCCGGTTGGCCTGCTGGAGGGTCCTCCGGAGCTCCTCTAGGAAGTTCACCTCTCCAGCCCCACGTTGGCAAAAGCCCCCCAGGTATTCCCATATTTCTTTTACTTCTAGTCCTAGGGTGGTGATGGCCCCCTTGAATTCAGATCTCTTATTACTGGAGCACCTGTCCCTCTTTTCCCTCAGGCCTGCGAGAGTAGTCATCTTTTCCACGCAGGCCTGAGATATCCTCACCAGCAGGGATTTGATTTTATCCCGCCTCTTCCTGGTTCTTGCCTCATTCTCACCTGGCTGAGGGGCTGTCCAGTCTGAGAGACCCTCCTGGGTCTCCAGGAAGAGACGGTCCTCCCTGCTGATGGTGGTGGCGGTGGTCTGGCTGGAGGGCAGGTGCTGTTGACTCCTCCGGAGGCCGGAAGCCGGTCCACCTCCGGGGCTGAGGGAGGCCATCCCACCCCTCTTCCGGGGCAGGGGGCTGGGGGCTGGAGGCTGGTCCTGGTAGGCTGGAACACAGGAGCTCTGGAAGACAGGTCTTCTCTCCTCTCCAGCAGGAAGCAGAATGAGCTCTGTGGGAGGAGCCGGAACTACTGCCAGTGGGAGGAGCTGCACTGAGACCGAGGAGGGGTAATTTTTTATTTATAAAACTACGACCAAAAGGTTAACAAATATATAAAATAAACAAAATAACTAAATAAACCAAATAACACAAAAACAAACAACAAAACACAAACCATCAAATCACCGACCTCCACCCACCAAGAAATAACTATAAAGAAAAAAAAAAAAAATAGCACCAGAACAGGTATTTACAACAGGCTCACTGGTACAAGAGAAAGTCTTTATAGTCCATCAGAAAAGCTTGCCCAGATCATTGCCAAAAAAAAAAAAAAAAAAAACACTTAAAACGGCTCACTGGTACAGTAGGGAGATATTAAAGTCCATAGAAACCACTACTGTCCAGATCATCGCCAACCCACAACACACCCCACCATCACAACAACAAATACCTACAACCCACGTATGAGCAAGAACATGATAGTCAGACATGTCTGTAGCCTTATTTCAAAAAAATACCATAAACAAAATCTAAGGGGGTGAAAAAGGATAGATGCCCCTACCCATGGAGAGGGGCAGAGCCGTGACCTAAGGGGGCTGGAAGAGGAACCCCCTCCATAAATGGGCACACCTCTCAGGCCCGACCCTGCTCCTTTCCAGATCCCGCACCTTCACCAACTCCCGAAAGATACCGCCCACCACCTCATGCACAGGCAGGATTTTGTCCCTAGTGGACACCAAACACCGAGCGTGCCAAGTGTAATAAAGCACAACTAGGCTGACTAAATAAAGTGACGATAACTCAAATCCCCTGCGGACCCCAAAATCACCATACACTCGCTCAGCATAGGTCAGGGCCGGAAGGCGGGGGTAGCCAATGGCACCCCCTACCTTCGTAAGAACCTCCATGTTGAAGGGACATTGGACCAGAAAATGGTCCATGGTCTCCAATGTCCCACCACATTCCTGACGGGGGCAGTCCCTGTCCCCCAGGTTCCTGTATTTGAGATTCGCACGGACATAGAGTCGTCCATGGAACGACCTCCATGCGAGATCCCAAAACTTACTTGGAATTCTAGAAGAATTCAAGAGGGCTAGCCCCTCCGTGAGGACCCTCTCAGGGCAGTCCCTCAAAGACAGGGGCTTCAAAATGTCCGAGGCCATGACCCTCAGGTACAGCTCCCGCCGACCCAAAGAGCCCACCTCCAGGGCAGTTATCCGCCACTGCCTCAGTACCTTTAATGCCAGGGGGACATAGGAAGGGAGATACCCATGCGATCTCCTCAGATCGCCGGGCCTCCCCCCCTCCCCCCACTGCCTCAAGAACAGCAAGAGCCAGTCCTTGCATGAACACTCCCACCAGGAAGGCTCGTCCACAAATATGGACTGCAAATTGTATTTAACAAAGATGGTGACAAAGAACACCACCGGGTTGACCATGTCCAACCCACCTTGCCGTCGCTGGCGGTATGTGACCTCCCTCTTGATCAGGTTCAGTCTGCTTCCCCACAACAGCAGGAAGAACAGACCATAGACCCGAGCATAGAGAGATGCTGGCAAAAGACACACATAGCTTACAAAGAGAAACTCAGGCAATAAGTACGTCTTGACCAAGCTTACCCTTTCCCTCAGGGAAAGTTTCCAACCTTTCCAGGCCTTCACCTTCCGAGTGGCACTCACCAGCCTGCGCTCCCAGTTTAGCTTGGGATAATCACCCGGGCCGAAATGAATGCCAAGAACTCGAATCTCTGGTACGGGCGTGGGGAACACGTCCGGAAGGGGGAACTGCTCCCCCTCCTTCCCCAACCAGAAAACTTCACTCTTGTCCCAATTGACCAGCGAGCCTGACGCCTCAGAGTAGCACCCGATCTGGGACTCCACATAATGGGCCTCCTCACGACCAGATACCACCACCGAGACGTCGTCCGCATAGGCCACAACCCTCACCGCCGAAACCGGACCCCCGACAGGTCCCACCGGAACCCCCCCCAGACGCCCGCAGTCTAGCCTCCTTACGAAGGGGTCGACCGCAAAGATGTACAGGAGGGGGCTCAGCGGGCACCCCTGCCGGACGCCAGAGTCCACGGCAAAGGCCCGGCCCACCCAACCGTTGACAAGAGGGAAGCTCTCAGCTCCCCTATACAATACCTGCAGCCAATCAACGAATTGATCAGGCAGACCGTATCTCCTCAGAAGCAGCCAAAGGTACTCGTGGTTCACCCGATCAAACGCCTTAGCCTGATCCAATGCAAGCAGATACCGCTCGCTGCCATCAGCCCTGCACCTTTCCACAGCCTCCCGGACGCTCAGGACGGCACTAAAAGTGCCCCGGCCAGGAATTGTGCAGTGCTGAGAGGGAGACAGCATCCTGCCCGCCAAAGCAGACAGACGTGTAAACAAGATCTTTGCCAGTATCTTCCTATCTGTGGTAAGAAGGGCGATCGGACGCCAATTCTCCACCACAGACGGATCTTTCCCCTTTGACAGTAGGATCAGAGCTGACCTTCTCATTGAGGGAGGCAGCAGGCCATAGGCCAAACATTCACTAAACACGTCCCTCAGATGAGGAGCCAAGAGGCTCTTAAAGGTTTTGTAGAACTCGGCCGTGAGCCCATCGGGCCCAGGTGACTTTTTAGAAGCTAAAGAGCTAATAGCCTGCTCAACTTCAGCTACCGAGATCTCTTCTGTCAGAGAGTCAGGAAGGTCAGACCCCACTTCCAGCGGGGTCTCATCAAGGAATTCCCTGACTTTCTCCATGTCTAGAGGCCGCTTCTTCAGGAGGTCCGAAAAGTGGTCTCTGACGACACCCAGGATCCCCGATCTGGACCGGACCAGAGATCCTGAGGCATCCTTCAGGCCATGTACGACCTTCGACCTCGCCACCTCACCACAGCTCCTGTAGGGATCAGGAGAGATAAACTTCCCATAATCCCTCTCAAAAACCAGGGAGGCGAGACGGTCGTACTGACACTCCTTCATCTGCGCCTTCAGACCGGATATCTGTTCCTGAGAGCCCCCAGAGGACACCAGGCGGTCAAGCTGCCTGCGTAGTCTCTGGTAAGCCTGGTACTTGGAAGCTGCCCTGTACCCAGAGATTTCCCGGAAAAAGTCGCCAGACCTCTTTTTAACTACTTCCCACCACTCAAGGCGGGAGCAGTTGCCCTCAAGGAGCGAGGTCTGGCCCAGGAAGAAAACCTCATAGGCTTCCCTAACCTCAGGATCCTCCAGTAGCGACCCATTCAGGCGCCACAAACCCCTCCCTTTCTGAGGAGTGTCAGCGACATTCAGGGCCACAGATACCATACAGTGATCGGAGAACTCTACCGACTGCAGCTCAGGAGCCGAGCAGACAGAGTCCTCCTTTAAAAAAAACCTATCTAATCTACTCTTACTACTACCTCGGGAAAATGTGAAACCAGTGAGGTTGGGGAGGTGACGAACGTGCACATCCACCAACCTGGCCTCCCTCACTACGTTATTCAAAAAAATACTATCATATCCCAGAGGGTTGGCGGCACCTGCCCGGTCTTTGGGCCTAGTGATCATATTGAAATCGCCACCAAAAATCACCTGCTGGGACGTAAAAAGATAAGGCTTAACCGCCGTAAGGAGGCTCCTCCTCTCCCTCCTAGTTTGAGGCCCATAAAAATTTATGAGCCGGAGGAATTGCCCCCTCACGACAGCGTCCACCACCAGACATCTACCGATCTCCACTTCAATCACTCGCCGGCAAGCCACCGGACCAGTCTTAAAAAGGACCGCAACCCCACTGCAGGGCTCGGCCGCAAGAGACCAGAGGGAGGGCCCACATCTCCACTCCCTCTTTGCTAGATGCATCTCTGCCACAGATGCCAGCCAGGTCTCCTGCAAAAACAAAATGTCAGCTTCAACACGGCTGAGAAAATCGAAGGCCATAAAACGAGCTCCCGCAGAACGAATACTTGCGACATTAATGGTCGCAAGCCGTATTGGAGAGGGTACCGCCATCAGAATGATTGAAAGTGGTCATGTTCTCCTTCATACTACAAACACAAAAACATATTTACATATCTACACTTCCTCCTCCTCTGAGCCCGAGGAGGAGGAGAAGATACCAAACGGGTTCCCCAGGGACACCCCACTTCGTGCCCCTGGGGGAACCCCACCCTTCACTGGGGACTTCCCGCCCCCAGATCTGGCAGCCTTCCCCTTCTTCTTTTTGCGTCTCACCTGCTCCCACTCCTGCCACCTCTCCGAGATGACTACACCACCCCCCTCCTCGGACCCGCTGCTCGAGATTTCCCTCTTGGATGAGGCTCGAGCAGCTTCCATCTCCATGGCCACAGGGCCAGAGGAGACTCTGGGTCCAGAAGGGGGGGAATGGAAGAGGCAGGAGGGGGGCCAGAGACAGGGGAGAGGACAGGGGGGGGACCAGACTTAGCTGGACGGGAAGAAGAAGGGGAAGGGGGGGGACGGGACTTGGGAGGGGGGGGACGAGGGGGGGGGGTACGAGGAGGGGAAGATGAGGGAGGAGGGCATGGGGAAACAGATGGAGGGCCAGGTGGAGGGGAGGGGCAATGGTGAGGAGGGGGAGAGGGAAGGGGGATGGGGATCGGCCCTGCAACATTAGGAGAGGAAGGCCCTGGCCCCGGACCCTCAGGCCCGGGACCCCCAGGCCTCCCCGACTCCTCCCCACCGGCTCCGCCCTCCGGAGGATCGGGAGCCTCCTGGCCAACCGAGCCCGTGTCCCCCGGGGGGGGAGCCCCACGCCCACGCCTGCTCCGCCTTCTTTGAGGCAATGGGCCTGTTGGTCCCTCCGGAGTAGTACTAGGGGCTCCAGGATCCCCACCCCCCCGGCCATCACTCGCCGGGGGGGCTTCGGCCGCTCCCGGCCCGGGAGGTCCCCCCCCTGAGGAAGAACCCCGATATGCTTTGGGACACCTGCTAAATGGGTGCCCCATCTCACCACACAAGTTGCAGCATATCTTCCCACATGACTCGGACTGGTGGCCAAACTCGTGGCACCGGCCACATCTGACCACCGTGCAGTCCGAGCTCATGTGGGTCGGGCTGCCGCACTTGAAGCAACGACGGGGCTGTCCCGGGTAGAACGCCAGGATCCGGTCTCTGCCTAGAAAGGCGCTGCCAGGGAGGTGGGCAACACTGTTGCCCTCCCTCTTGAGCCGGATCCTGGTCAACCAAGCCCCGGTCCAGACCCCGCGCTCATCAAGGTTCTTCCTCAGGGGGGTCTGCAACTGCCCGTACCTCCCGAGCCAGGTGGCAATGTCCTCCGGAGGGAGCGACTCATTCCTCACCAGGATGGTGATGTTCTTAACCTCCTCCTGCCTGGAGATGGGAATGAGCCTGTACCTCTTCCAAGGGTCAACGCCCCTCACCAACCCAAAGCCGGTGATAAAGCGTTCCATACACACGGGAGTGACAAAACTTATATCAAACTCCCGTGTGTTGGTGGGATGGATGACAGCAAAAAGGTCATCCACCCCAAAACCCAAGGAGAGTACCAGGCCCACCACCTCACCTCGAGCGGGGCAGGGGTCCGGACCCTCGTACCGAAGCTGGACAACATTCCTACGCCTCCTCTCTGGACCACCTGTACCCCTCGTCCACGCCGACCCCTGCGTCCTCTCCTGGTCAGCAGGGGGGGCGCGGAAATTCTGGGCGCCAAACCGGCTGTACAGGTGGTCCAGAGGGGCACGAGAGCCCAACACCTGGGCGAAAGAGCGACCCCCCTTTAGGGCAGACAATAAGTTGGCCTCCGGAGACCCCCGAAAGATGTTCTCCGGAAGTGGGGCACCCCCCTCAGCACCCCCAGAAGTGGGGGGGGACGGGGGGGCCCCCATCCCTGCCGGTGGTGTTGCACCCACCCCCGCTGATATACCCTGACCACCCTGACCCACCACCTTTGGCCTGACTACAGGCTCCCCCCCCCCCGGGACCACAGCAGAGGGGGGTACCACCCCCACCAAACTCCCCCACCCAGACCCCTCCGCGACCACACCAGCCCCTTGGGACTCCACCTGTACTGGGGGGGAGCCCCCCTGGGACCCCTCCAACTGCCGGATATAATCATATGCTATACAGTCCACTGGGAGGGGTCCCACCTGACTTTCCCCCCACCCCGCCTGTGCTGCAGGGAGCCCCTCGGGGCTTGTGGCAGTGTCCATGGGGACCTGGGGGGGGTGGCAGCTTACCGTCCAATTTACCGTCCTCACCGTCTATGTCCATCTCCTGCCGGGGGTGCCTGGAGGTGCCTGCTGCAGCGTCCGGGGCTGGGCACCCCTGCACCCCCGGCCTCTCATCCCCCAGGTCCCCTGAGCCCCCACCGACCACCGCAAACTCGCGGGGGGGCACTTCCGGTCGCGGGACGGGCACTTCCGGTTTCGGTCTGGTCACTTCCGGTTCCGGTCTGGTCACTTCCGGTTCCGGCTGGGGCACTTCCGGTTCCGGCTGGGGCACTTCCGGTTCTTGGGCGGTCACTTCCGGGTCCCGGTCTACTCCACCCCCAACAGCCGGCGCCATCTTGGCCACACTGCACACAAGCTGTTTACCTCCAGATGACCGCAGCACAATGCCTCCACCATGTGTCTGCCTCTCTCCCGATGACATAGCAGCCGCAGGAGCAGTCCCTGGCCTTTCCATGGCCAGATCCTCCCGCTCCACTGCAAGCTGAGGGGTCATGGAAGCCGACACATGGCGGGCTTCAGCTGTGGCAGTGCGACCATCCTGGGGGAGCCTGGGTATGCTGACCTGAAGATGGCGGGGGGGTACCGCCGGCGGCACCTGGGCCCGGCGACCTCCTGGATCACTGGACTCCCCGGACTTCGCCAACCCCCAGTCCCTTCCACGGACCGAGGGATCGGCTCCCGGGAACCCTCCCCAGGTTTTATGGCCATACTGGGCCCTGCACCACCGGCACTCGCCCCCCCCCCACTGCACCCAGGCTCCCCTGACTCTCCTGGCTGTTTGGGGGGTTGGGACCCCTTCTTAGACCGCCCGCTCCTCCTCGCTGCCTGGCTCCCTTCCCGGTTGGCCTGCTGGAGGGTCCTCCGGAGCTCCTCTAGGAAGTTCACCTCTCCAGCCCCACGTTGGCAAAAGCCCCCCAGGTATTCCCATATTTCTTTTACTTCTAGTCCTAGGGTGGTGATGGCCCCCTTGAATTCAGATCTCTTATTACTGGAGCACCTGTCCCTCTTTTCCCTCAGGCCTGCGAGAGTAGTCATCTTTTCCACGCAGGCCTGAGATATCCTCACCAGCAGGGATTTGATTTTATCCCGCCTCCTCCTGGTTCTTGCCTCATTCTCACCTGGCTGAGGGGCTGTCCAGTCTGAGAGACCCTCCTGGGTCTCCAGGAAGAGACGGTCCTCCCTGCTGATGGTGGTGGCGGTGGTCTGGCTGGAGGGCAGGTGCTGTTGACTCCTCCGGAGGCCGGAAGCCGGTCCACCTCCGGGGCTGAGGGAGGCCATCCCACCCCTCTTCCGGGGCAGGGGGCTGGGGGCTGGAGGCTGGTCCTGGTAGGCTGGAACACAGGAGCTCTGGAAGACAGGTCTTCTCTCCTCTCCAGCAGGAAGCAGAATGAGCTCTGTGGGAGGAGCCGGAACTACTGCCAGTGGGAGGAGCTGCACTGAGACCGAGGAGGGGTAATTTTTTATTTATAAAACTACGACCAAAAGGTTAACAAATATATAAAATAAACAAAATAACTAAATAAACCAAATAACACAAAAACAAACAACAAAACACAAACCATCAAATCACCGACCTCCACCCACCAAGAAATAACTATAAAGAAAAAAAAAAAAAAAAAAAAATAGCACCAGAACAGGTATTTACAACAGGCTCACTGGTACAAGAGAAAGTCTTTATAGTCCATCAGAAAAGCTTGCCCAGATCATTGCCAAAAAAAAAAAAAACACTTAAAACGGCTCACTGGTACAGTAGGGAGATATTAAAGTCCATAGAAACCACTACTGTCCAGATCATCGCCAACCCACAACACACCCCACCATCACAACAACAAATACCTACAACCCACGTATGAGCAAGAACATGATAGTCAGACATGTCTGTAGCCTTATTTCAAAAAAATACCATAAACAAAATCTAAGGGGGTGAAAAAGGATAGATGCCCCTACCCATGGAGAGGGGCAGAGCCGTGACCTAAGGGGGCTGGAAGAGGAACCCCCTCCATAAATGGGCACACCTCTCAGGCCCGACCCTGCTCCTTTCCAGATCCCGCACCTTCACCAACTCCCGAAAGATACCGCCCACCACCTCATGCACAGGCAGGATTTTGTCCCTAGTGGACACCAAACACCGAGCGTGCCAAGTGTAATAAAGCACAACTAGGCTGACTAAATAAAGTGACGATAACTCAAATCCCCTGCGGACCCCAAAATCACCATACACTCGCTCAGCATAGGTCAGGGCCGGAAGGCGGGGGTAGCCAATGGCACCCCCTACCTTCGTAAGAACCTCCATGTTGAAGGGACATTGGACCAGAAAATGGTCCATGGTCTCCAATGTCCCACCACATTCCTGACGGGGGCAGTCCCTGTCCCCCAGGTTCCTGTATTTGAGATTCGCACGGACATAGAGTCGTCCATGGAACGACCTCCATGCGAGATCCCAAAACTTACTTGGAATTCTAGAAGAATTCAAGAGGGCTAGCCCCTCCGTGAGGACCCTCTCAGGGCAGTCCCTCAAAGACAGGGGCTTCAAAATGTCCGAGGCCATGACCCTCAGGTACAGCTCCCGCCGACCCAAAGAGCCCACCTCCAGGGCAGTTATCCGCCACTGCCTCAGTACCTTTAATGCCAGGGGGACATAGGAAGGGAGATACCCATGCGATCTCCTCAGATCGCCGGGCCTCCCCCCCTCCCCCCACTGCCTCAAGAACAGCAAGAGCCAGTCCTTGCATGAACACTCCCACCAGGAAGGCTCGTCCACAAATATGGACTGCAAATTGTATTTAACAAAGATGGTGACAAAGAACACCACCGGGTTGACCATGTCCAACCCACCTTGCCGTCGCTGGCGGTATGTGACCTCCCTCTTGATCAGGTTCAGTCTGCTTCCCCACAACAGCAGGAAGAACAGACCATAGACCCGAGCATAGAGAGATGCTGGCAAAAGACACACATAGCTTACAAAGAGAAACTCAGGCAATAAGTACGTCTTGACCAAGCTTACCCTTTCCCTCAGGGAAAGTTTCCAACCTTTCCAGGCCTTCACCTTCCGAGTGGCACTCACCAGCCTGCGCTCCCAGTTTAGCTTGGGATAATCACCCGGGCCGAAATGAATGCCAAGAACTCGAATCTCTGGTACGGGCGTGGGGAACACGTCCGGAAGGGGGAACTGCTCCCCCTCCTTCCCCAACCAGAAAACTTCACTCTTGTCCCAATTGACCAGCGAGCCTGACGCCTCAGAGTAGCACCCGATCTGGGACTCCACATAATGGGCCTCCTCACGACCAGATACCACCACCGAGACGTCGTCCGCATAGGCCACAACCCTCACCGCCGAAACCGGACCCCCGACAGGTCCCACCGGAACCCCCCCCAGACGCCCGCAGTCTAGCCTCCTTACGAAGGGGTCGACCGCAAAGATGTACAGGAGGGGGCTCAGCGGGCACCCCTGCCGGACGCCAGAGTCCACGGCAAAGGCCCGGCCCACCCAACCGTTGACAAGAGGGAAGCTCTCAGCTCCCCTATACAATACCTGCAGCCAATCAACGAATTGATCAGGCAGACCGTATCTCCTCAGAAGCAGCCAAAGGTACTCGTGGTTCACCCGATCAAACGCCTTAGCCTGATCCAATGCAAGCAGATACCGCTCGCTGCCATCAGCCCTGCACCTTTCCACAGCCTCCCGGACGCTCAGGACGGCACTAAAAGTGCCCCGGCCAGGAATTGTGCAGTGCTGAGAGGGAGACAGCATCCTGCCCGCCAAAGCAGACAGACGTGTAAACAAGATCTTTGCCAGTATCTTCCTATCTGTGGTAAGAAGGGCGATCGGACGCCAATTCTCCACCACAGACGGATCTTTCCCCTTTGACAGTAGGATCAGAGCTGACCTTCTCATTGAGGGAGGCAGCAGGCCATAGGCCAAACATTCACTAAACACGTCCCTCAGATGAGGAGCCAAGAGGCTCTTAAAGGTTTTGTAGAACTCGGCCGTGAGCCCATCGGGCCCAGGTGACTTTTTAGAAGCTAAAGAGCTAATAGCCTGCTCAACTTCAGCTACCGAGATCTCTTCTGTCAGAGAGTCAGGAAGGTCAGACCCCACTTCCAGCGGGGTCTCATCAAGGAATTCCCTGACTTTCTCCATGTCTAGAGGCCGCTTCTTCAGGAGGTCCGAAAAGTGGTCTCTGACGACACCCAGGATCCCCGATCTGGACCGGACCAGAGATCCTGAGGCATCCTTCAGGCCATGTACGACCTTCGACCTCGCCACCTCACCACAGCTCCTGTAGGGATCAGGAGAGATAAACTTCCCATAATCCCTCTCAAAAACCAGGGAGGCGAGACGGTCGTACTGACACTCCTTCATCTGCGCCTTCAGACCGGATATCTGTTCCTGAGAGCCCCCAGAGGACACCAGGCGGTCAAGCTGCCTGCGTAGTCTCTGGTAAGCCTGGTACTTGGAAGCTGCCCTGTACCCAGAGATTTCCCGGAAAAAGTCGCCAGACCTCTTTTTAACTACTTCCCACCACTCAAGGCGGGAGCAGTTGCCCTCAAGGAGCGAGGTCTGGCCCAGGAAGAAAACCTCATAGGCTTCCCTAACCTCAGGATCCTCCAGTAGCGACCCATTCAGGCGCCACAAACCCCTCCCTTTCTGAGGAGTGTCAGCGACATTCAGGGCCACAGATACCATACAGTGATCGGAGAACTCTACCGACTGCAGCTCAGGAGCCGAGCAGACAGAGTCCTCCTTTAAAAAAAACCTATCTAATCTACTCTTACTACTACCTCGGGAAAATGTGAAACCAGTGAGGTTGGGGAGGTGACGAACGTGCACATCCACCAACCTGGCCTCCCTCACTACGTTATTCAAAAAAATACTATCATATCCCAGAGGGTTGGCGGCACCTGCCCGGTCTTTGGGCCTAGTGATCATATTGAAATCGCCACCAAAAATCACCTGCTGGGACGTAAAAAGATAAGGCTTAACCGCCGTAAGGAGGCTCCTCCTCTCCCTCCTAGTTTGAGGCCCATAAAAATTTATGAGCCGGAGGAATTGCCCCCTCACGACAGCGTCCACCACCAGACATCTACCGATCTCCACTTCAATCACTCGCCGGCAAGCCACCGGACCAGTCTGTGGTGGAAATTTGAAGATGTATTTATTATGTATTGTCATAATTGGCACCCAGTCTTGACACTTCCCCAGCCAGCTCTAAATAGAGCTGACTGTGGCAGTCCTGAGGCTGGTTGACTCTCATCTCGAGGTTGGAGTGTGATGATTGCGGCATGGGCGTATGCCCACCAGCGAGGGGCCCCTCTGTGCATTTAGCACAGACGATCGTTGAGGGGGATGCATTCATTTCGCAAGCACGCTAGTGGCTATGGACAGATGTACGCTGTTATCTGGGTCATGTCTGATCAGCAGGATTTGGGATTCATAGGGTACATCTGTAAATAGCCTCAATAAGGGTATAATCTTTATATGCATTATTCTATGGAATGGCGCAGATTAAAGGTTCTATCAGGGTATATTTTGAGGGCTTGTGAGCGTTTCTGGGTCAGGGGGGGGCACATGCACACCCTGACCGGACACACCCATAAGACATTGTTTGTATTTGTATTCATTGTATTATAGTCTATTCATCTATTCAATTTGACTTCCTGTCAGAAGGAATGTGCTGTGTATAGGAGACATCTGGTAATGTCGCCTCCCATGTGGGGAGGCGACTTACTGGTGATGGCTTCCTGTTTTGTGTAAATAAAAGCGCCATGGTCAGCCCTGGGAGGGGAGATGATTTGCAAGGATGGTAACATGAGGACAGCTGTTGTAATGTCTCTTGATTGGTATGGATGAATGGCAGGGAATATATGGTGAGTAAATCTGTTAGCTTAAACATGGCATCATTTCATTTAAGATGGCGAATGTGCTTTACAGCACATGGCAAGATGGCAGTGTGCTTTGCACACCCCAAATTGCCATTACAGATGGCGACCACGAAGGGACTATTCAGGTTTTTTCCTATGGCATCAGATGGGGGAGATGGGGATACATTCTGATGCATCGGGAAAAACATGCTTTAAAAGAAAAAATTTGACATCTTTTTGAAATGATGCTTGAGTTTGTGTGTGTGTGTGTGTGCACATGTGGAATCCTGATTGTATGTCTGCTGTGTGATAGATGTATGTATGAGGTGTGTGTGTGATTCTGATTGTATGACTGTTGTGTGATAGAGGTGTGTGTGTGATGATAGTTGTGTATGACTGTTTATGTGTGTGATTGCGTGCATTTGTGAAAAACGATTGGATGCATGTATGTGATTGCGTGTGTTTGTGAAATCGAGTGGATTTTGATCGTGTGTGTATGTATGATTCGTCATCGACTGGAAGTTTGCTTTGTATGTCTAAATGCTGTTTGAAGTGTGGCTGAACAGTTTTGTGTGATGTATGGAGCAGATAGGTTAGAATAGATTCTAACATGGCCCTCTAGCCATGCGGCTTGGGGGGGAAGGGCGATTTGTTTGTTTGTTTGTAACTTGATTGTTTGACCAGATTGAATCTGTTGGAGAAGGCAAGCTTTTGTGTAACATGGCCCTCTAGCCATGCGGCTTGGGGGGGAAGGGCGAACAGTGTTTTGATTTCTGTGTCAACTGACTTTGCAACTTTCAGAACATAGTTAGATATAACATTTTTATGATGTATATGGAAACTGTATATTGTAGATGTTTCCCCAGTATAGGTGGGGTTATTCAGCCTGTGATGTGTGGCTGAAGCCTTTTTGAATTTTGTGCATTAATGTGGTAGAGCTGATTGAATTGTTTGGCTGATGAAACATGTGCTTTGGTGTACAATTTTTAGAGTAAAGTCATGTGTAATATGTTCATGATCTTTATGAGGAATAGAAATTGATAAATTATGCATTTTTAAGTGGCCAGACAATAGCAGCTGCTGTTAGCATGAAAAAAAAAAGTTTTTATTTCGGAAGGTTTTAAATGTAAGCTCACTGTATATATTTTTTTAATGGCTTGTTTACATGGGCTTTGAGAAAAGTGTTTTTGTTTTATGTTGCTTCATATAACCAACATTGTTTGAATGTGCTGTTTTAGTTGGCAAAAGGTCCGATTTGAAGCAGCCTAAAGTGTGTGCCTTTTAGGTTGGTTGGTTGTTTTTAGAAAATGTTTTTTTATTGTTTGTTTTTGATGATCAATGTTTTGTCTTTGTGGAAGAAAGGTTCTAGGCAAGTTTTAAAAAAAACTGCATATGGCGGCCATTTTGGTCATCAGTGGCCATTTTGGGGGCATAGTCTGTTTGAACTGTGGGTCACCCCAGGGGGGAGGTGCAGCCACCTCTCCTTTTTGTGTGGTATTTCTCTGGCTATTTTGCTGGTGGATTTTAGCAGCCTTTGGGGCAGATTTTGATGTTTAGTGCGAATTGGATTAGCGCGCTCTTTTCTGTGTTAGGATCGGGTGGAGAACATTTTTGTTTTCCTTTATGTGTGTGTAGTATGGTATGTCCTGTGGTAAACAGGTGATTTGGAAGCGGAGTTAAATTGTTTTTCTGCAAGCGTAAATGGCGCCATTGTTGCTTGGTTTGTTGTCGGCCATTTTGTGACTCAGTGTAAAGCGCTATCTTTTGAGTAGCGTTTGCGGACGCTAGGGCCAATATATACAGGATCTGACTAACCTGTTGGCTGACGTTGCAGTGTAAAAGTGGAGACTTTTTGTGTAACATTTCGTTTTTGAATATGTTACTGGCGCTGACTGCATTTTTGTGCACAGCGATGTGCGTTGTTGTTTGAATGTTTGGGAGTTGTTCATTGTTTTTGAATAATGGTTGGGTCAGGGGGGATCAACTCCCATTTCTGCAGATGGGAGGAGATGGTTTTATTTTCCCTGAACCAAAGGTGTTTTGTTTTTAAGAGAAAAAAATGCAGGAGATTTGAGTTTTGGCTTTGTTTACTACTTTTTAATACTTCCAGGGGATATATGTGGTCCATGGAGTTTTTTGATGTGTTGAGACGAGGCAGTGAAGATAGACTTCCCCTCTCTCTCCATCTTTCTGTCATTATGTAAATAAATCAGATTTGGGTTTTAAAGAGCTGAGCATACAACAGGAAGTCCTTTCTCAGCATTTATATATATGAGCAGGAAGTCAGTGGGAGGAGTTTTGAAGTCTTCTGAAAGATGAGCAATGAGATTTGTGTCCTGAAAGGACAACAGAAATATTTGAAAGAGTGTTTTAAAGTTTAATTTCAGTTGTTTTTGTGAAGTTTTATACTGTAAATACAGTTTTGGGTATGAGAGGAAAACAGAGGGGCGTCACCATTATTGTTGTATCATGTAGACGCAGGTAGAAAGAAGCCATAATATTGTTTTGAAAAGTGGAGGATTTCATGGTGCTTTGAAGATTGTCTGACGACCACATTTTAGGAGGCTTTATATCGTGATACAGATTTGGCCGTGTATAATAGTCGGAGATCTTATTAGCGATTATATTAGCATAAATGTGTAGGAGTAGTACGCTAGTGGTCCTGCTCAGGCCGTGTAGAATATTCGGAATGCAGGCATCGGTTTTGATGATAAAGGCGCAAGTCAGAACCGCTCCGAAAACAAAGCGCGGTGTGTTCTGGACGCAGAGCTCACTAAAAAAAAGCGATTCGAATCGTCATGGGATGTGCCGCCCATGCAGTGCATCAGTCAGACAGCTGCACCGCACATGAGGTCCGGATTAGGGGCTCCGGACATGAGACCCCTAAAGAATGTCGTAGGTGGTCAGAGGGTACAGTAAGGTGTACTCCTTTGGAAGGTACTCTGGATGGAGGTATGAGACCTCAGAATAAAGATACCTTGGATGTAGATCTGATGTGGTTTCAGAAATCTGTAATGAGTGTGGATGGAGGTGTGGTACGCGCCTCAGGAGAACTTTGTATAGCTGGTCTATGCAAGTTTCTCGCGCTGTTCTCGTATTTTTCCATTGTATTTTCTTGTATTGCGGAAAGAGTGAAGGCAGAATTCCGTCTGGTTTTTGTTTTTTTCATTTTTGTTTTGAAAGCTATGAATATCTCCCCCACATTTGTATTTGAATGTTTGTATGTAGTAACGTGAATGTTTTTTTTTTTTATTCAAACTTACCGCAGCGATCTTCTGATGCGTCGCGGCTTTTGTATTTTTGTAGGAACGGGAAAAGTAAGGGTTAAGGGTTACAAAAGGTTTTTGTTTGAATCGGTTTTGTGAAGAATGTCACTGACAATGTACAGGAATGTCATTTTTGTTTGCCATTCTCTGCAGGATAAATATGAAGGATGGAGTAATGATTTCTGCTTATAAGTATTTTTCAGGTCCAAAGAGTTTCCGGAAGTGTTTGTACATAGAGAGCAGGTGTATGTAGACAGCTGTACACATGGATAATTACGGGTCTAAGGAGGTGAAAGTATCATAGGCTATTTCATTGTTTCTTTTTATAATTTCTTCCTCCAGTCTTATGAGGAAGAAAAGGGGGGAGGAAGTGGTAAATAAAATGTAAAGGTGACAGTTCTCCGAACTAATAACACTAATCTTTCTAATTTTAATCAAGTTTTGTGCCAAGATTGTCTTTCTTTGATAGAATTTAAATCGGCAAGCACTGCTGCTTGCCGATTCTGGTGAAGTAGGTTCCCATTTTAGTTGCTAAGAAACTGTCAATGGTTCCGGGTATTACAGGCACTGGTAAGCGATTACAGGCGACGGTGAGCCACGCACAGGTTAAGCAGCGACCACAGTTACGAGGTCTGGGTTGTTGTCATTGAAGGTCAACCAAAACCAGGGTCGTACTCCCTCAACTGTCACTCTCATTCTTGGGTGATGGGGTGGGTACGATCCCTGTAATGTGAACTTCACAGGGTTCAGGAGTCTCTCCTGGACCCCGACACGGTAATTGGTTTTCATTTTTCCCCAACCAGGTGACTGGTTCATTTGTAAAGAAGCTTGATGGACGAGACCACGCCAGCCACTGCAAGAAGCGGCTCAACCACATCAAAGAAATGAGGAGTATCTTTGTTTATTTTGTATTTGTTTGTTTAGTAAATTTTAGCAAGGGTAACGATGGGAAGCATCCCAAGTTATTATTTAAAGTGTATTCCATGACTAATTAAGAAGACGAATGGGACCGATTGCTGGGTCTGTTCTGAGTCTCCGTTGAGCTTTAGTCCCCAGCGATGACAGTGGTACATGCTAATTATGAGGATTATTGACAAACGAGTGAAGACTCCAAACAGACACCTGTCAATGGAATTTATTAATATGTTTTTAGAGGGTAAAATTGATTATTGTTTTTATGGCTCCGCCTCTTGTCGGTTGGGTATCAGGACTGGGTAGCCCACAAGTGTGTAACTTTAGTTTGGTGTTTATGCAGATCTACAGCTTATAAGGTAATTCCCCCAATGCAAGAGGTTCATGCGTGGTGGTGAAGCTGTCCCTGTCCTATGTCGCGGCCAATTGCGATGGCGCGAGAGAAATTGGGAATGGCGGGGACAGCTAGAAGGGAATTGTTCACCAACCCGGACTAGGTCTGGGCACGGTTTCCTGCATGTACAAGGTGGGGGGGCTTGAGCTTATGATACGTTTGAACAATTCACACCTATTGAGGATGGAATGTTTCATGTAACTGTTGAAGCTACAAGGAAGTTCTGACAGCCCAAGGGGGGGTTTCTGGGAATTTACAAGTAAATATTGTTATATCTGGTTCAGGGGATACTGGGAATAGGAGTTCAGGCCCATATGGATAAGGTTTGGGTCCCTACAAGGCAAAGCCAGAGCTGTAACTGAGTGAAGGTTGGGAGTCCTTTGAAGGGTCTGGGAATCTGAGGGGATTTAATTCTTATTTTTCAGCGGATCGTGGTTGATTGAAATGGGAATACATGTACTCATGTCGTTTTTATTTCTATTCTTTCTATGTCGTGATGAGCGCTCCTGTTGCCTGATTGGACGCGTGACCAGAGCCGGAGCAGATGACCACGTACCAGATGAGACGCCCCGGAGCAGATGACCACGTACCAGATGAGACGCCCCGGAGCAGATGACCACGTACCAGAAGAGACGTCCCGAAACCCAACCCTCGTACCAGATGAGATGCCCCCGGAGCCGGACTAACGGACAAGACACAGAGGATCACTACCCAATCTGCGATTACTACAGCTCACCAAGTTGTGTCCTCCTTATGTCATGTCTCCTGAAGAACAGAGTCTACATGTCAAGCCGTGTTTTCCTTTTTATGGACTGTAAGGACTGATTAGTTTCTAGGTGTAAGAAGACTATCAAGATTTGAAGGACAAGTGGGAGCAATATGACAAAAAGGGAGGACTGTGGTGGAAATTTGAAGATGTATTTATTATGTATTGTCATAATTGGCACCCAGTCTTGACACTTCCCCAGCCAGCTCTAAATAGAGCTGACTGTGGCAGTCCTGAGGCTGGTTGACTCTCATCTCGAGGTTGGAGTGTGATGATTGCGGCATGGGCGTATGCCCACCAGCGAGGGGCCCCTCTGTGCATTTAGCACAGACGATCGTTGAGGGGGATGCATTCATTTCGCAAGCACGCTAGTGGCTATGGACAGATGTACGCTGTTATCTGGGTCATGTCTGATCAGCAGGATTTGGGATTCATAGGGTACATCTGTAAATAGCCTCAATAAGGGTATAATCTTTATATGCATTATTCTATGGAATGGCGCAGATTAAAGGTTCTATCAGGGTATATTTTGAGGGCTTGTGAGCGTTTCTGGGGTCAGGGGGGGGCACATGCACACCCTGACCGGACACACCCATAAGACATTGTTTGTATTTGTATTCATTGTATTATAGTCTATTCATCTATTCAATTTGACTTCCTGTCAGAAGGAATGTGCTGTGTATAGGAGACATCTGGTAATGTCGCCTCCCATGTGGGGAGGCGACTTACTGGTGATGGCTTCCTGTTTTGTGTAAATAAAAGCGCCATGGTCAGCCCTGGGAGGGGAGATGATTTGCAAGGATGGTAACATGAGGACAGCTGTTGTAATGTCTCTTGATTGGTATGGATGAATGGCAGGGAATATATGGTGAGTAAATCTGTTAGCTTAAACATGGCATCATTTCATTTAAGATGGCGAATGTGCTTTACAGCACATGGCAAGATGGCAGTGTGCTTTGCACACCCCAAATTGCCATTACAAGTCTTAAAAAGGACCGCAACCCCACTGCAGGGCTCGGCCGCAAGAGACCAGAGGGAGGGCCCACATCTCCACTCCCTCTTTGCTAGATGCATCTCTGCCACAGATGCCAGCCAGGTCTCCTGCAAAAACAAAATGTCAGCTTCAACACGGCTGAGAAAATCGAAGGCCATAAAACGAGCTCCTGCAGAACGAATACTTGCGACATTAATGGTCGCAAGCCGTATTGGAGAGGGTACCGCCATCAGAATGATTGAAAGTGGTCACGTTCTCCTTCATACTACAAATACAAAAACATATTTACATATCTACACTTCCTCCTCCTCTGAGCCCGAGGAGGAGGAGAAGATACCAAACGGGTTCCCCAGGGACACCCCACTTCGTGCCCCTGGGGGAACCCCACCCTTCACTGGGGACTTCCCGCCCCCAGATCTGGCAGCCTTCCCCTTCTTCTTTTTGCGTCTCACCTGCTCCCACTCCTGCCACCTCTCCGAGATGACTACACCACCCCCCTCCTCGGACCCGCTGCTCGAGATTTCCCTCTTGGATGAGGCTCGAGCAGCTTCCATCTCCATGGCCACAGGGCCAGAGGAGACTCTGGGTCCAGAAGGGGGGGGGAATGGAAGAGGCAGGAGGGGGGCCAGAGACAGGGGAGAGGACAGGGGGGGGACCAGACTTAGCTGGACGGGAAGAAGAAGGGGGAGGGGGGGACGGGACTTGGGAGGGGGGGGGGACGAGGGGGGGGGGTACGAGGAGGGGAAGATGAGGGAGGAGGGCATGGGGAAACAGATGGAGGGCCAGGTGGAGGGGAGGGGCAATGGTGAGGAGGGGGAGAGGGAAGGGGGATGGGGATCGGCCCTGCAACATTAGGAGGGGAAGGCCCTGGCCCCGGACCCTCAGGCCCGGGACCCCCAGGCCTCCCCGACTCCTCCCCACCGGCTCCGCCCTCCGGAGGATCGGGAGCCTCCTGGCCAACCGAGCCCGTGTCCCCCGGGGGGGGAGCCCCACGCCCACGCCTGCTCCGCCTTCTTTGAGGCAATGGGCCTGTTGGTCCCTCCGGAGCAGTACTAGGGGCTCCAGGATCCCCACCCCCCCGGCCATCACTCGCCGGGGGGGCTTCGGCCGCTCCCGGCCCGGGAGGTCCCCCCCCTGAGGAAGAACCCCGATATGCTTTGGGACACCTGCTAAATGGGTGCCCCATCTCACCACACAAGTTGCAGCATATCTTCCCACATGACTCGGACTGGTGGCCAAACTCGTGGCACCGGCCACATCTGACCACCGTGCAGTCCGAGCTCATGTGGGTCGGGCTGCCGCACTTGAAGCAACGACGGGGCTGTCCCGGGTAGAACGCCAGGATCCGGTCTCTGCCTAGAAAGGCGCTGCCAGGGAGGTGGGCAACACTGTTGCCCTCCCTCTTGAGCCGGATCCTGGTCAACCAAGCCCCGGTCCAGACCCCGCGCTCATCAAGGTTCTTCCTCAGGGGGGTCTGCAACTGCCCGTACCTCCCGAGCCAGGTGGCAATGTCCTCCGGAGGGAGCGACTCATTCCTCACCAGGATGGTGATGTTCTTAACCTCCTCCTGCCTGGAGATGGGAATGAGCCTGTACCTCTTCCAAGGGTCAACGCCCCTCACCAACCCAAAGCCGGTGATAAAGCGTTCCATACACACGGGAGTGACAAAACTTATATCAAACTCCCGTGTGTTGGTGGGATGGATGACAGCAAAAAGGTCATCCACCCCAAAACCCAAGGAGAGTACCAGGCCCACCACCTCACCTCGAGCGGGGCAGGGGTCCGGACCCTCGTACCGAAGCTGGACAACATTCCTACGCCTCCTCTCTGGACCACCTGTACCCCTCGTCCACGCCGACCCCTGCGTCCTCTCCTGGTCAGCAGGGGGGGCGCGGAAATTCTGGGCGCCAAACCGGCTGTACAGGTGGTCCAGAGGGGCACGAGAGCCCAACACCTGGGCGAAAGAGCGACCCCCCTTTAGGGCAGACAATAAGTTGGCCTCCGGAGACCCCCGAAAGATGTTCTCCGGAAGTGGGGCACCCCCCTCAGCACCCCCAGAAGTGGGGGGGGACGGGGGGGCCCCCATCCCTGCCGGTGGTGTTGCACCCACCCCCGCTGATATACCCTGACCACCCTGACCCACCACCTTTGGCCTGACTACAGGCTCCCCCCCCCCCGGGACCACAGCAGAGGGGGGTACCACCCCCACCAAACTCCCCCACCCAGACCCCTCCGCGACCACACCAGCCCCTTGGGACTCCACCTGTACTGGGGGGGAGCCCCCCTGGGACCCCTCCAACTGCCGGATATAATCATATGCTATACAGTCCACTGGGAGGGGTCCCACCTGACTTTCCCCCCACCCCGCCTGTGCTGCAGGGAGCCCCTCGGGGCCTGTGGCAGTGTCCATGGGGACCTGGGGGGGTGGCAGCTTACCGTCCAATTTACCGTCCTCACCGTCTCTGTCCATCTCCTGCCGGGGGTGCCTGGAGGTGCCTGCTGCAGCGTCCGGGGCTGGGCACCCCTGCACCCCCGGCCTCTCATCCCCCAGGTCCCCTGAGCCCCCACCGACCACCGCAAACTCGCGGGGGGGCACTTCCGGTCGCGGGGCGGTCACTTCCGGTTTCGGTCTGGTCACTTCCGGTTCCGGTCTGGTCACTTCCGGTTCCGGTCTGGTCACTTCCGGTTTCGGTCTGGTCACTTCCGGGTCCTGGGCGGTCACTTCCGGGTCCCAGTCTACTCCACCCCCAACAGCCGGCGCCATCTTGGCCACACTGCACACAAGCTGTTTACCTCCAGATGACCTCAGCACAATGCCTCCACCATGTGTCTGCCTCTCTCCCGATGACATAGCAGCCGCAGGAGCAGTCCCTGGCCTTTCCATGGCCAGATCCTCCCGCTCCACTGCAAGCTGAGGGGTCATGGAAGCCGACACATGGCGGGCTTCAGCTGTGGCAGTGCGACCATCCTGGGGGAGCCTGGGTATGCTGACCTGAAGATGGCGGGGGGGTACCGCCGGCGGCACCTGGGCCCGGCGACCTCCTGGATCACTGGACTCCCCGGACTTCGCCAACCCCCCAGTCCCTTCCACGGACCGAGGGATCGGCTCCCGGGAACCCTCCCCAGGTTTTATGGCCATACTGGGCCCTGCACCACCGGCACTCGCCCCCCCCCCCCACTGCACCCAGGCTCCCCTGACTCTCCTGGCTGCTTGGGGGGTTGGGACCCCTTCTTAGACCGCCCGCTCCTCCTCGCTGCCTGGCTCCCTTCCCGGTTGGCCTGCTGGAGGGTCCTTCCGGAGCTCCTCTAGGAAGTTCATCTCCCAGCCCCACGTTGGCAAAAGCCCCCCAGGTATTCCCATATTTCTTTTACTTCTAGTCCTAGGGTGGTGATGGCCCCCCTGAATTCAGATCTCTTATTACTGGAGCACCTGTCCCTCTTTTCCCTCAGGCCTGCGAGAGTAGTCATCTTTTCCACGCAGGCCTGAGATATCCTCACCAGCAGGGATTTGATTTTATCCCGCCTCTTCCTGGTTCTTGCCTCATTCTCACCTGGCTGAGGGGCTGTCCAGTCTGAGAGACCCTCCTGGGTCTCCAGGAAGAGACGGTCCTCCCTGCTGATGGTGGTGGCGGTGGTCTGGCTGGAGGGCAGGTGCTGTTAACTCCTCCGGAGGCCGGAAGCCGGTCCACCTCCGGGGCTGAGGGAGGCCATCCCACCCCTCTTCCGGGGCAGGGGGCTGGGGGCTGGAGGCTGGTCCTGGTAGGCTGGAACACAAACTCAGGAGCTCTGGAAGACAGGTCTTCACTCCTCTCCAGCAGGAAGCAGAATGAGCTCTGTGGGAGGAGCCGGAACTACTGCCAGTGGGAGGAGCTGCACTGAGACCGAGGAGGGGTTTCGCCCCCGTTGTTCTCCGCCATTTTCCGCCGCCCCCCCCGGATGTGAAAGAGCTTAATTTGGGGTGGGGGCCTGACCGAATATGGCCGAGAGCATCGGTGGGTGTGTCCCCCCCCGGTGGAAGGCGGCGGCGAAGACCGGTGCGGGGCTGGAGCCCCCCCGGCAGAAAACGTCTGGAAGACCGAGGGGCTCCGCCCCCCGTTGTTCTCTGCTGTTTTCGGCCGCCCCCCCCCGGATGAAAAGAGCTTATTTTGGGGTGGGGGCCTGGCTGGACATGGCGGAGAGCATCGGTGGGTGTCGTCGTCCCCCCGGCAGAAAACGGCGAAGCCCGGGGCCCAATGGGCTGGTGGTGGGGGGTCCCGGCAGAAGACCCCCAGAGCTGACTAATAAATTATTTTTTTCTGTGTGGTTTATTTGTGTTTACACTTTTCCACCCGGTGAATGGGTAGGTGGTACGATGTACCCCATACTCATTCACATAGGGTGGGGGGCCAGAATCTGGGGGCCCCCTTAATATAGGGGGCTCTCAGATTCTGATAAGCCCCCCGCCCGCATACCCCGACAACCAACGGCCAGGGTTGTCGGGAAGAGGCTCTTGTCCCTATCGACATGGGGACAAGAGTGCTTTGGGGGGGGGGGGGCAGTGCCCCCCTCCCCCACAGCACACACTCCCCCATGTCGAGGGCATGTGGTCTGGTACGGCTCAGGAGGGGGGGGGGCGCTCGCTCGTCCCCACCCCCATTCCTGTCCGGCCAGACTGCGTGCCTGGGAGAAGGGTTTGGTCTGGATCTGAGGGGGAACCCCACGCCGTTTTTGGCGTGGGTTTAACCCCTTATGTTCCAGATCAAATCTAAGAGCCTGTTGTGCACCTGAAGGGGGACCCCCACGCCGTTTTTTTTTTTAAATTTGGGGTGGAGTTCCCCTTTATCCCGGTCCTGTCAGGGGGGGGGGGTGCCTGCTCGTCTGTCCCTACAATGTATGAACAGCGATCTGTCATTTCCCCTACACAGTCCCACCCCCTTTACAGTTAGAACACACCCAGGTAACATAATTCAACCCCTTCCTCGCCCCTAGTGTTAACCCCTTCCCTGCCAGTGTCATTTTTATAGTAAGCAATGCATTTCTATACCATTGCTCGCTAGAAAAATGCCAAATCTCACAAAAATGTGTCCGCCACAATGTCGCAGTAGCCAGAAAAATCAATGATAGCCACCATTACTAGTAAAACAAAAAATTATTCCAAAAAAAACCCATAAGACCAACCCCTACTTAGAACTTTTGCCCAAACCAATCAAACGCTTATTGTGATTTTTTGGAACCAAAAATATGTCGAAGAATACTTATCGGCCTAAACTGAGGGCAAACATTTTTTGAATATATTTTGGGGGAGATTTATTATAGCAAACAGTAAAAAAGATGTCTTTTTTATTTACCAAATTGTCGCTATATTTTTGGTTCAAGCAAAAATAAGAAAAAACGCAGAGGTGATCAAATACCACCAAAAAAAAAAAAAAAAAAAATTTTGGGGGGGGGGGGGGGGGGGGGGAATGAGGACGCCAAATTTGTTTGGGGGCCACGTCGCACAACCACGCAATTGTCAGTCAAAATGACGCAGTGTTGAAATGCAAAAAACTGGCCCCGTCAGTGACCAGTAATATGGTCTGGGGCTCAAGTGGTTACAAATTAAGAATACACTAAAGTTAGCCCAATTTATGGCCATAATGTGAAAGATGATGTTACACCGAGTAAATAGATACCCAACATGTTACACTTTAATATTGCACACACTCATGGAATGGCGCCAAACTTCAGTACTTGAAAATACCCATAGGCAACACTTTTTTATGTGTTTCAGGTTACCAGTTTAGATTTACAGAGGAGGTCTAGTGCTAAAAGTATTGCTCTCGCTCTAACGTACGCTATGATACCTCACATGTGGGGTTTGAACGGGGGTTCAATATGTGGGGGCGGGGCTTACACATTTAAGGCCCGCCCACATATGGAAACATTCTTCAAACCACACATGTGAGGTATCATAGCGTGCGTAAGAGCAAGAGGAATACTTTTTAGCACTAGACCTCATCTGTAAATCTAAACTGGTAACCGGAAACAAAAAAAATGCTGCTTGTTCGCTTCTGACTGCGAGCTACTAGGGACAGGGGCGTTTAAATTATTATTATTTATGGTTTGTTACGTAAAAAATTCTATAAGACCTCCCGTTCAGCTTGTAAAGCATCAGTTCAGGGGGACCAAAAAAAAATAAAACACCTCTAATGCTTTCATCCGCCATTGCAGATTTGATTCTGGTACTGCATTTCAAGTGAACTGGGCATGCTCGAACACTTAAAAAAAGAAGCTGGATGGTTGAGCCTGAAAATGACATGCATCTTTCTGAGCATGCTCAGAAAGCTTTTTTTTTGGCTTAGTAATTTAAGGACATCAGGTGTAAGCAGTTACAAGCGCACACAAACTAGAGGCTGACATTTCTTCATGTGTTTCCAATTGGTTCATTAGCACACATGTTATAAAAAGCGTGGATAGTGCATGTGTCAGCTGCCCTCAGAGGGGACAGATTTGCTGGCTGAATTTGTCCTGTCTGAAGCTCAATGGAGCGAAGAGGGATTCAGAACACCTTGCGCTTTCAGGTTATGCCTGCTCATTTACAGAGGGTAAGTTTGGAGTTCCTTGTAAAGAATTTGTTGGAGGAATCTGTCGGTCTGGAACCACGGCACATTTATTGCATCCAGGATCATGCAGCACCAAGGTATTATGATGTCTCCTTTGTGCATAGCAATTTCTGCACTGAAGTTATTGAGAAATGTAAGGACTTGGAGAAAGCTAATCATGAATCCATTAGACCCTTTATAGTGGAACCCTTGTATGCTATGGAGGAGAAACCACTGGTGGTTCATTTATTTAACCCCTTCACAGACATTGCTTTGGTAGTAGCCTTTTTAAGGAGATACTGCTCTTCAGTGAAGGGAGGCTTCAGACTGTCTAATCGGTTGGGGATTTTTAATGGCAAATTAAAGTTTTTTGTCAAGTTGAAGGTGGATTCTGAAGGGATTGGTGGAGTGCGGCATCCACCAGCTAATTTCTCAATAGCAGGGAATAGAGGGTTTCTATACTACCCTGGCCAACCAACATATTGTAGGAGATGCCATAAATTTGGGCATACCAGGGATGAATGCAATGTGGAGATGCACTGTCGGAACTGTGGGGAGGAGGGACATGAGGCTGGGGCTTGCTTGGTTAAACGGGCCTGTGATACATGTGGACTGCGTGATCACACAGTTAAAAATTGTCCAAGAGTAAGAAGGGCCTATGTCTCTTATGCTGAAGCTGTCAGGCGCACCGCTGAGGGTGGACGGCCAGTGTCCACTCAGGTGCTGTCTGACTCTCCTGAAAGGCTGGAAGAAGAGGAGGAAGAGGAGGAGGAGGTGGTGGAAAAGGAGGAGGTGGTGGTGGAAGAGAAGGAACACCAGGGTGTGGAGGAGAAAGAGGAGGAAAGAGTAGAAGTACCACCCTCCAGTGTGGACCCATTAACAATGGAGAGTGGAGAAGAGGTTGAGAGGGCCGTGGAGGAGGCTATGGAGGAATTGGCAGCAGCCTTACAGTGGGAGCCGGAGGTGCAGGAAGCTCCAGAAGAGGTAGAAAAGATGGAGACACTGAGTGCCAAGACTAAGGTGGACGCTTGGGAGAGCCCTAAGAACAGAAGGGCTAAAAAATTGAAGGTAGAGGCAGCCGGAGTTATAACAAGCAACCCCTTTGAGGTCCTGGCGGAGGAGGGAGGGGAGATAGAATCATCAGCATTAAATCCAGGGACTCCAGAAATTTTACAGCCAGCCACATTGTCGCCAAGTCAGGAATTTTTGGTTGATGAAAGCGTTGTGGCCCTGAGGAATGTATGCCAGTTTTCTGGCTTAAGTGATAGATCTGGGGGTGAATGATGCACATTTGCATGTGAATGAGCATCAAGCTGGTGTCCCTCAATGTGAGGGGCTTTGGGTCTCCTGCTAGACAGTGTGCTGTTTTTGAGGACTTGAAGGTCAATGGAGGAGACATCGCCTGCCTACAGGAGTGTTTTTTTAATCGGCCACCCAAGCCTCCGGAGTGGGTGGTGGAGTACATATGGTCGGCAGTTGGGGATACTAGGAATGCTGGGGTAGGCATTATTATTACAAATAGGAATATTCGCATTATGTCTCATGTGGTATTAGTACCAGGAAGATTAATTATGGCAGATTTAGTTTTGTTTAACCAGAAGTTTAGGCTTTTTAATTTATATGCTCCTGTGAATAAACAGAAACGTCTTGAGTTTTTTGAAGTTCTAAAGTTACACGCAGTGGGAAGGAGACCTAGTGTGATCATGGGTGATTTTAATACGATCCGATTTGTGAAGGATCGAATAGGAGCAGCTGAGACTAAGTTGGATGCAAGTAGCGCTATGCTGAATGGGGTAATTCAGGACTTGAATCTTAATGATGCTCATATTGTTCTGGGTTTGGTGGATCCATATTTCACGTTTTTTTCGGAGTGTGGGCGCACCAGATCCAGAATCGACTTATGTTTGTTTTCTGATGCGTTCAAATGTGTTAAGGTTAAGCACAGGCCGGTAATTTTTTCAGACCATGTAGCAGTGTATGTTGATTTGAATATGGGGGATTGTATTAAGTTTGGTTCGGGGGTTTGGAGGTTAAATAATTTATTGTTGCATGACGAGCATGTCAAAGCCCATTTTAGTAATGTGTATAGTAGATGGGTAAATAGGAAAAAAGATTTTGATAATATTTTGGGGTGGTGGGATTGGGTTAAATGGAAAATTAAATTATTTTTTCAAAAAAAGAGTAGGGATAAAAGTAGCAGTGAGAAAAGAAGATATTCTCAGTTACAAGCCAGATTGGCTACATTATATTCATTTAGAAATATGGGCTATGACATGGCCGATGAAATAGACCATGTTAGGAAGAGGATTAAAGAGGTATTAACTGAAAGAGGAAAAACAAATTATTTTTCAAACGAGAGTTAAACATCTGGAGCAGGATGAAAAATGTTCTAGATTTTTTTTCAAGAAGGTTTATAAAGGAAAAAGAGTTTTTGAGAGTGTGTATGATGGAGGGAGGGAATGTAAGGGGGAGAATGTGCTGGAATGCGTGTCTAAATTTTATGAACGGTTGTATGAGGGAGTGTGTGTTGATGAGTCAGATACTAGAATGATTGATATGGTAGAGGATAATTTAGATGAGGGTGATAAGGTTTTTTTGCAGAAATCGGTGAGTGAGGAGGAGGTGCGGGAAGCAGTGATAAGCATGGGGGCTAATAAAACCCCAGGAGGGGATGGCTTACCAAGTGAGTTTTTTAAAGTATTTTGGGATATTATTAGGCAGGATGTGGTTGAGGTATTTAGTTACATGATGAGGGAAGGCATTATTTCCGAATCTATGAGAGAAGGGGTAGTGGTATTAATTTATAAGAAAGGGGATAAGAAGGATATCCGGAATTGGAGGCCCATCTCCTTGCTTAATTCAGACTACAAGGTTTTTGCAAAAATGATAGCGAGGAGATTATCGAAGGTCATTGGTAAGATGGTTAGCGAGACGCAGGCCTGTGCAGTGCCGGGGCGAATGATTTCAGAGAATTTAATTTTAGTTAGGGATATAATTAATTTTTGTAAAGATAGGAATAGTTCGGTTATTCTGACATCATTTGACTTGGAGAAGGCATATGATAAAGCGAATCATTGGTTTTTGTGGGAAGTTTTGAAGCGGATGGGTATACCACAGTTGCTCATGAATGTAATAACAGGGTTGTATCGGGGGATCAGTAGTCGGGTTCTGGTTAATAGGAGTTTGGGGCGGGCCTTTTTGGTTAAATCTGGGGTGAGACAGGGGTGTCCCCTGTCCCCCATTCTCTTTATTTGTTTTATTGATCCACTGTTAAGGATGATACAGAGAGATAAGGTGGTGAGGGGCTTTTTGGTGCCTGGGAGTGGGGGAAAAATTGTGAAATGTTTAGGTTATATGGACGACGTGGTGGCAGTGTGTCAGTCGATGGTAGGTGTAAGAAGGGTGAAGTTGCTTTTGTCTATTTTTTGTGTGAGTGCGGGAATGTGTGTGAATTGGAATAAGTGTAGTTTGGATGTGTATGGGAGACAAGTGGAATGTGTGGATGATCAGATTGGGAAGGCTGAGGATGGAATGAGGATTTTGGGTATTGTGTTTGACCATGAAATGAAAGGGGAAGCATGCTGGAATGAAGTGGGAGGAAAAATAGCCAGGAAGTTGAGGGCTTGGTGTTTAAGAAAATTGTCGATTTATGGGAAAGTTTTAGTAGTCAAGGCAGTAATTTTGCCTTTAATTTTGTATGTGAGCAACATCTTCCCTCCTGGGGAGGTAAAGTTGAGGAAAATTAATAAGCTATTATTTACCTTTTTATGGGAGTCGAAAAGGGGCAGAGTCAAGAGAGAATATGTGTGTAGACGTGAATGTAATGGTGGGTTGGGTTTTCCGAATGTGAGAGTGTTTGTGTTAATGAATTATTGGTTTTGCGTGGTGAAAGTTTTGAGGAATGATGGAGTGTGTGCTAGGATGATTGCCTTTTCAGGTGGGTGGTTGTTCAGGAGATGGGGGTGGTTGGAAAGGGATTCAAGTATACCGGTGGCCTACGTGGTGGCACGCGACTACTGGGTATTAGAAAAGTTTAGGGTAGAGTTTAAGCTGGCAGATCTGGGAGAAGGAGAGAGGGATAAACTGCAAGTGAGGAAGTGGTTGATAGAGAAGGAGTATGTGTGTAACCTTAAGGGAATTAATGCGTCAGTGGCGGGGGAAGTATGGAAGAAAATGAGTATATATGGGGTGACAAATGTGCAGAGACAGATAGTATGGATGAGTTTACATGAATGTCTAGCTACTAGACTATTTGGGAAAAGTAGGGATCCGCGTGTGTCTGATATTTGTCCAAGAATGAATTGTGGGGGTGTAGAAGACAGTGAGCATGTGTTCTGGGGGTGTGGTGTAGCGAAAGATGTGATCAATAAGAGCCAAGATCTGATAAAAGAAATAACAGGAGTGAAGGTGAGTGAGTGGAAAATGATGATGTATGGCTTGGGGAAACTGGAAAAAGATAAACAGAGAGTATTGTGGTTAGTGTTATGTGCATTAAAGGAAGTGTTGTGGAATGCACGTAACTTGTATGTATTTAAACAGGTTTCGTTAGACAGCAAACAATGTATAGGATCATGGCTAAGCAAGTTGTACCTTTTATTTCATGTTGGATAAAAAGAAGGGTGTAGATGCCGAAGGTATCTGGAAGTTTAAAAAATGGAGGATGTTGATTAATAATTAGCCTTTGCCACGATGATGTAAGACTTGGAGACAGTGAATGAGCGTTGAGCTGAATAGTCTCTCTCTTCTGAAGTGGAATGGCGGAGTGAAACAGAGATGTTTTGGAGCAAGTTTTGTTTTTTTTGATGTTTTCTCTGCTGCATAATTTTGCTAAATGTTTCTCAAGATGTTAATGACTAATGTTTTAATCCTGTGGGTCTATCCTGTTATTTCAAAAGCATGATTTATTTTCCAATGACTGTGAAATAAACGTTGGTCTTTTTTTTTTTTAGGTGTTTTTATATATGTTTTATTTGTATTTTTTTTTTGTTTTGCTTTCCTTGTTTTGTGGACCAATAAAATTACTTTCAAATTTTGAAGTTTGTTTTGTGATATTTTTTTCATGCTATGGATTTCAACCGCTGCAGCTGAAATAGTTTGGGCCTAAACCATCAAGTGTGATTTGTCTCTAAGCTCTTTCCTGGTGTGTATGCATGAAATGTTTAGTCACCAGAAAAGGAAGGACAAAGCGGTAAGTAATGTTTCCTAGAATTGATGTCCAGACTGACTTTTTAAAGCACATGTGCAAGATGTAGGAAAAGCTGCAAACAGGGCCTGTTTGGGGGGGGGGGGGGGGGGTGGTGTATTGGTGGACAGGCTTGAAGTGCTGATTTACAGCGCTGTGCTTGAAACTAGCACAAGACAATCCTATTCTAATTGTGGGTTGTTTGAGGGAAGCCAAGTTGAGTGTTTGAACCCCTGCTAGTGTTTTTAGGTTGGGCTTTGTGTCCCTTTTCCTAAAATTGGCTTCACTTCCTGTCAAATTGGCTTTTCTTCGGGACACAGGTCAATCTAACTAGGGGGTCCCTAAGTTATTTTGGGGTTTAGTAAAGGCACCGCTCTGCAGTAGAAGCAGGCAATGAAAATCAGAAGGGAAGCACTATGGTTTTTACATCCCGCCAAGTTAGCTTCCTTGCTTGTCCACTTGTACAAAGTGGATTTGCTGTAAATGACCCCAAAGTCCTACTAATTTGGGGTGTACCAGCAAAATGCAATTTCCAAAATGGGAAACTATTTATATTGATCTGTTCCCAACAAAAACATATCAGGTTTTCCCTCACTTCCTGTTTGGCTGTGTGGCAAGTGAATGAATTAAGTAGAAAGTGACAACTTTGTGAGGTGTCTTTACCCTAAGGGGTGCAATCCCCAAAACAAACAAGAAAATGATCTGGGTGGTGTTTGTGGGGGTCCCTAACACACATTTACATATTAGGCTGGTTATTGGCATGGTTATATTTTCTTAAGCCTCTCAATAAACTGATCTGAAATTTGGGGTTAAACTATAATCATCACTTTTATTTTTATTGTTTTCTTTCATTTTGGATAGAGTTGGGGGGGGGGGGGTTAGAAGCTCTGTCAGTTTATTTTGTATTATCCCTGTCCGTTTGGGGAGATTGGCCTTCACTTCCTGCCTCATAGCCAAACAGGAATTGATCGAAAAAACTAGGCAAATTAAGGGACCCCCCCAGGTCCCCCCCCTACAGATCTTGTGTGTGTGTCCTGAAAATTCCTGGGTGGGTCATAAAAAAACAGGGTGTGGCCTTGACAGGAAGGGTGGGTCATTTTTCTATTAGGGGGTGCCAAAATTTGGTCAGGCCTAGGGCAGCACAAAACCTAAATATCCTACTGCATATTAGGGCTTATTTAGACAGGATCCAATTTACAGCATGTTTTTAGATTGTGGGAGGAAACCCGCACAGGGAGAACATGCAAACTCCAGGCAGATAGTGTCACGGGCGGGATTCGAACCAGCAACCCTTTTGCTGCTAGGTGAACATGCTACACACTACACTACTGTGCTGAACGAACATGATCGCAGCTGAAAGCATGAGATGTTATTTTTATTTTTTTACCAATTCCATGCTTTCCAGCCTGGAGGACAGATGTGGGGTCTAATTGACACCGCCTTTCTCTTTAAAGAGGACCTGTCACACACTAGTCCTATTACAAGGGATGTTTACATTCCTTGTAATAGGAAGAAAAGTGAAAAATAATACAAAAAAAGGGACAAACAAGTGCAAAAATGAAAATATTAAGTTAAAAAAATAAAAATAAAAAAGGAATTTAAATGCTCCTGTCCCTAGTAGCTCGCACTCAGAAGCGACCACGCATGCAAGTCCCACCCACATATGTAAACATCCTTCAAACCCCACATGTGAGGTATCATAGCGTGCGTTAGAGTGAGAGCAAGAATTTTAGCACTAGATCTCCTCTGTAACTCAAAAGTGGTAACCTGAGAAAAAAAGTCAAGCGTCGCCTATGGAGATTTTTAATAACGAAGTTTAGCGCCATTCCATGAGTGTGCGCAATATGAAAGCGTGACAAGTTAGGTATCTATTTACTCGGTGTAACATCATCTTTTACCTTATCCCTAAAAATTGGGCTAGCTTTACTGCTTTCTTATTTTGTCATTCATGAAACAGGTTTTTTTTTGAAAGCCAAAAAAAAAAAAAAACGTTTGAAAATTTTTGGCGCAAATACCGTTGGAAATTTGTAAGAAAAAATGGCCGCCACTTTATTCCCTAGGGCAGGGGTGTCAAACTGATGGCCCTCCAGCTGTTGCAAAACTACAAGTCCCATGAGGCATTGCAAGGCTAACAGTTACAAGCATGACTCCCGCAGGCAGAGGCATGATGGGACTTGTAGTTTCGGAACAGCTGGAGGGCCGCCAGTTTAACACCCCTGCCCTAGGGTGTTTGTTAATAAAATATATATAATGTTTGGGGGTCCTAAATAATTTTCAAGGAAGAAATATAATTGTTACATGAACGAGAGAAGTGCCAGAATAGGCGCGGTATGGAAGTGGTTAAAGTGCAACAATAAAAGTTAAAAATTCCTTGAAATTTCGTACCATGGGGGGGGGGCAATCAGGGCCGCCATCAGGAATTATGGGGCCCCTTACACAGCTTCAGGCATGGGCCCCCTGGAGCAGAGAATTGGGGGGGGGTGCTGCCGCCTGAAATTGAGAAGGGGGGGGCTGCCGCAATTTGATAAGCGGGGGGTTCCTTTACAAAAAAATAAATATAGAAAAATATATATTAAAAAAAGGGTGGTAGCCATCTGGGGCCCTGGGGACCTCTGGGCCCTTTAATAAAAAATAAACCTCTGGGCCCTTTAATGAAAAATAAATTAAAATATATATATATATATATATATATATATATATATATATATATATATATATATATATATATATATATATATATAAAATAATAAAAAAGGGGAGTTTCCTTGGGAGCTCTGGGCCCTTTAATAAAAAATAACTACCAAAAATCTAAACAAAAATTACATGGGGTGGGAGCTGCGGTGGCTCAACGTGAATGGCACTGCGCTGACAAGCTGTTCACCTCTGCAGCCAAGGGTTCGGATCCCGGTCTTGGCTACATGTGAATTGAGTTTGGTGGTCTCAGCCCGGCTCCCGGTGGGTGTGCTATGCAAGGTACGCCTGTGCTTAGTACGCCCACCCCCCCCCCTAAAAAAACACCACACTTGCACTCACACGAATGCACTTTGGCCATTAGGTCTCCTAAAATAAAGAGAGGGAAAGGACCTACAGGGCTGGTTGGGTGGGCTAGACTCCCTCATAGGGGGAGTCCCTCTGTCCCATCAGGCTCCCAAGTGTAGCAGGTATAGCAGGTAGGGTGGGGTGAGTGGGAGGCCCCCCCTCACACCCGCCATTGCCACCGGGGGCATGGAGAAGGATGGCGATTGCAAGTCCAGCTCCTCTCTCTCGACTTCACGCACAAAATACACTTTAAGAAATAAATTAAAGAAAAAAACTGGGGAAAATATAAAATGTTTATAAAATTTTTATAAGCAAAAAGGTTGTCATCTGGGTCCCTCTGGGCCCTTTCATAATTATATTATATATATATATATATATATATATATATATATATATATATATATATATATATATGTTAAAAAAAATAACAAAAAAAATATATAAAAAATATATATATTTTTGGTATTTTTTTTAAAAAAAAGGGGGGGGGGGGTTGTCATCTGGAGCCCTGGGGATCTCCGGGCCACTGGGGACCTCCAGACCCCTAAAAAAAAACATTGGCCCTTTAATAACAAAAAATATGGGGGGTTGCCACCCGGGGGCCCTGGGGGCCTCTGGGCCCCTGGGGACCTCCGGACTGCTAAAAAAAAAAAAATTCCAAAAATTGGCCATTTAATAAAAAAATACTAAAAAATAGCAACTAAAAAAATATATATATATAAAAAAAAATAAGAGGGGGGTTACCATCTGGGGCTCTGGGGGGCCTCCAGGCATCTGGGCACCTCCGGACCCCCGGGCCCCTTACAGGTGTACAGGGCCGCCATCAGGAATTTTGGGGCCCCTTACACAGCTTCAGGCATGGGCCCCCTGGAGCAGAGAACCGGGGGGGGGGGGGGGCGGGTGCTGCCGCATGAAATTGAGAAGCCCGCAAATTGAGGGCGGGGGGGCCCTTTACAAAAATTTAGACAGAAATAAGAAATAAAGAAAATCAGCCCTGGGGATGTGAAAAATAAAAAAGAAAAAGAGAGAAATATATATCTATTTTTTTTAAAATATAACATTTATCGAAAAAAAAAAAAAAAAACAAGGGGGTTGCTTCCAGGGCCCTGGGGACCTCTGGGCCCTTTCAAAAAAAAAAAAGACAAATATATAAAAAAAATATATTATTTTTTTAAATATATATATTTTTTGATTAAAAAAAAGGGCATTTTAAAAAAAAAAAAAAAAATAAAAAAAAAATGTTTTTTTTGTTTTTAGGGTTGTTTCTGACTCCCTGGGGACGGGCAATAATGAATTGTCAGCTCCCGGCAATTGCAGGAGAATTTATTCACAAAAAACACAAAAAAAAAAAGCGTGGGGGTCCCCCCAAATTCAATAACCATACCCTTTAGGTCTGGTATGGATATTAAGGGGAACCCCGCCGTCAAGTTTAAAAAAAAAAATGACGTGGGGTTCCCCCCAAATATCCATAACCAGACCCTTCAGGTCTGGTGTGGAATTTAAGGGGAACTCCACCCCAAATTAAAAAAAAATGGCGTGGAGTCCCCCCTAAAATCCACACCAGACCCCTTATCCGAGCACGTTGACCTGGCCGGCCGCAGAAAAGAGGGGGGGACAGAGCGTGGCCCCCCCTCTCCTGAACCGCACCAGGCCACATGCCCTCAACATTGGGAGGGTGTTTTGGGGTACCCCCCAAAACACCTTGTCCCCATGTTGATGAGGACAAGGGTCTCTTCCCCACAACCCTTGCCCGGTGGTTGTGGGGGTCTGCGGGCAGGAGGCTTATCGAAATCTGGAAGACCCCTTTAACAAAGGGGCCCCCCAGATCCCGGCCCCCCCTGTGTGAAATGGTAATGGGGTACACTGTACCTCTACCATTTCACCAAAAAATAAAAAAATGTAAAGGGTTAAAAACGACAAGAGTCGGTTTTTGACAAGTTCTTTATTATCTTCTTTCTTCTTCTTTTCTTCGGGTTTCTTCTTCCTCCTCCTTCTTCTTCCTCTGCTTCTGTCTTGGGTCTTCTATTCCCGCATCTTGCCCAGAATGTTCTTCCATCTTCCTCTCCTTCCGCTGTCCTTCTCGTCCACATCTTCTTCTTCGCCGGAGCCGCCGCTTCCAATTGAAATCCCCGCTGTCTGCCGGACCACGCCCCCCTCTGACGCCACGGGCAAGCTCTTAGGAGTGTGCTGCAAGTGCATCAGAGGGGGGCATGGTCACATGTCACAGGGCGGGCAATTCAATTGGAAGCTTGTGCGCGGCTTCTTCTTTGCCGTAGTCGCCGCTTCCAATTGAATTGCCCGCTTTCTGGAACATGTGACCACGCCCCCCTCTGACGCATATGCAGCACACGGGGACTTTCCTAAGAGCTTGCCCGTGGCGTCAGAGGGGGGCGTGGTCCGGCAGACAGCGGGGATTTCAATTGGAAGTGGCGGCTCCGGCGAAGAACAAGAAGAAGATGCGGACGAGAAGGATAGCCAAGACAGAAGCAGAGGAAGAAGAAGAAGATGGAGGAAGAAACCTGAAGGAAAGAAGAAAAGAAGAAGAAAGAAGATAATAAAGGACTTGTCAAAAACCGGCTCTTGTAGTTTTTTAACACCTTGACACTTTTTTTTTACTGGTGAAATGGTAGAGGTACAAGGTACCCCATTACCATTTCACACAGGGGGGGGGGGCCGGGATCTGGGGGGGGCCCCTTTGTTAAAGGGGTCTTCTAGATTTCGATAAGCCTCCTGCCCGCAGACCGCCCACAACCACCGGGCAAGGGTTGTGGGGAAGAGACCCTTGTCCTCATCAACATGGGGACAAGGTGTTTTGGGGGGCACCCCAAAAAACACCCTCCCAATGTTGAGGGCATGTGGCCTGGTGCGGTTCAGGAGAGGGGGGGGGGTCCGCGCTCTGTCCCCCCTCTTTTCTGCGGCCGGCCAGGTCAACGTGCTCGGATAAGGGGTCTGGTGTGGATTTTAGGGGGGACTCCACACCATTTTTTTTTTTATTTGGAGGTGGAGTTCCCCTTAAATTCCACACCAGACCTGAAGGGTCTGGTTATGGATATTTTGGGGGGGAACCTCCACGTCATTTTTTTTTTAAATTGACGGCGGGGTTCCCCTTAATATCCATATCCAGACCTGAAAGGGCCTGGTAATGGAATTTGGGGGGAACCCCCACGCTTTTTTTTGAAACATTCGTTTTTTTTATGAATGAATTCTCCTAGCAATTGCCGGGGGGGGGATGTCAGCATGTGAAAAAGCGCATGTTTCCCGTGGTTAGAACTGTCATTTTGTGCACAAAATGACATTTTCCAAAGCAAAAAAGCTACATTTAAAACTGACTCGCGGCTATAATGAATTGTCAGCTCCCGGCAATTGCAGGAGATATGGATCATTCATAGGGGAACCCCGCCGTCAATTTAAACGAAAAAAAAAAGCGTGGGGGTCCCCCCAAATATCAATAACCAGACCCTTCAGGTCTGGTGTGGAATTTAAGGGGAACTCCACCCCAAATTATAAAAAAAATGGCGTGGAGTCCCCCCTAAAATCCACACCAGACCCCTTATCCGAGCACGTTGACCTGGCCGGCCGCAGAAAAGAGGGGGGGACAGAGCACGGCCCCCCCCTCTCCTGAACCGCACCAGGCCACATGCCCTCAACATTGGGAGGGTGTTTTTGGGGTACCCCCCAAAACACCTTGTCCCCATGTTGATGGGGACAAGGGTCTCTTCCCCACAACCCTTGCCCGGTGGTTGTGGGGGTCTGCGGGCAGGGGGCTTATCGAAATCTGGAAGACCCCTTTAACAAAGGGGCCCCCCAGATGCCGGCCCCCCCCTGTGTGAAATGGTAATGGGGTACATTGTACCTCTACCATTTCACCAAAAAAAAAAGTGTCAAGTGTAAAAAACGACAAGAGCCGGTTTTTGACAAGTCCTTTATTATCTTCTTTCTTCTTCTTTTCTTCTTTCCTTCGGGTTTCTTCCTCCATCTTCTTCTTCTTCCTCTGCTTCTGTCTTGGGTCTTCTATTCCTGCATCTTGCCCGGAATGTTCTTCCATCTTCTTCTCCTCCCGCTGTCCTTCTCGTCCGCATCTTCTTCTTCTTGTTCTTCGCCGGAGCCGCCGCTTCCAATTGAAATCCCCGCTGTCTGCCGGACCACGCCCCCCTCTTACGCCACGGGCAAGCTCTTAGGAAAGTCCCCGTGTGGTGCCTGTGCGTCAGAGGGGGGCGTGGTCACATGTTCCAGAAAGCGGGCAATTCAATTGGAAGCGGCGACTCTGGCAAAGAAGAAGCCGCGCACAAGCTTCCAATTGAATTGCCCGCCCTGTGACATGTGACCACGCCCCCCTCTGACGCACTTGCAGCACACTCCTAAGAGCTTGCCCATGGCGTCAGAGGGGGGCGTGGTCCGGCAGACAGCGGGGATTTCAATTGGAAGCGGCGGCTCCGGCGAAGAAGAAGATGCGGACAGGAAGGACAGCGGGAGGAGCAGAAGATGGAAGAACATTCCGGGCAAGATGCGGGAATAGAAGACCCAAGACAGAAGCAGAGAAAGAAGAAGATGGAGGAAGAAACCCGAAGGAAAGAAGAAAAGAAGAAGAAAGAAGATAATAAAGGACTTGTCAAAAACCGGCTCTTGTCGTTTTTAACCCTTTACATTTTTTTATTTTTCGGTGAAATGGTAGAGGTACAGTGTACCCCATTACCATTTCACACAGGGGGGGGCGGGATCTGGGGGGCCCCTTTGTTAAAGGGGTCTTCCAGATTTCGATAAGCCTACTGCCCGCAGACCCCCACAACCACCGGGCAAGGGTTGTGGGGAAGAGACCCTTGTCCTCATCAACATGGGGACAAGGTGTTTTGGGGGGTACCCCAAAACACCCTCCCAATGTTGAGGGCATGTGGCCTGGTGCGGTTCAGGAGAGGGGGGGGCCACGCTCTGTCCCCCCTCTTCTCTGCGGCCGGCCAGGTCAACGTGCTCGGATAAGGGGTCTGGTGTGGATTTTAGGGGGGACTCCACGCCATTTTTTTTTAAATTTGGGGTGGAGTTCCCCTTAAATTCCACACAAGACCTGAAGGGTCTGGTTATGGATATTTGGGGGGAACCCCACATCATTTTTTTTTAAATTGACGGCGGGGTTCCCCTTAATATCCATACCAGACCTAAAGGGTCTGGTTATTGAATTTGGGGGGACCCCCACGCTTTTTTTTTTTCGTTTTTTTATGAATGAATTCTCCTGCAATTGCCGGGAGCCGACAATTCATTATAGCCGCGAGTCAGTTTTAAACGGCTTTTTTGCTTTGGAAAATTTCATTTTGTGCAAAGACAGTTCTAACCACGGGAAACATGCGCTTTTTCACATGCTGACATTAGAGCCCCCCATAGTACGAAATTTAAAGAAAAATTACACTTTTATTGTTGCACTTTTAGCATTATTAAAATCACTGCTCCCGAAAAAACGGCCGTTTTAAAAAATAAAAAAAGCATTGGTACATGTCCTTTGGGGCAGGACTGAGGTCCCCAAACACTTTTTAGGACAAAACTGGCAGATTAGCCTTTAAAATTCACAATTAAGATTTCCCCCATAGACTTTAACAGGGAGTTCGGCGGCGGCTTTACTTATCAATTGCATTGCGCTGCTGCTGCGGCCGGTTCATGCGCCTAATTAAGGCTTCATCCAGCGCACCTATTAAGGCATGAACCGGCGCAGCGCAGCTTCAATAGAAAATCAGCCCCAATTATTCTAGTGGATGACTCTAGATTAGGAAGTTGTAGATGTGTAAACAGACGCCGCAGGTTAGTATCAGTGGATTTACCCGGCATAAACCCTGTCTGGTCAACATCCACCAATGAGGAGATAACCCCGGCAAGTCTCCTTGCCAAAACTTTTGTTAGGATTTTAAGGTCCATGTTCAATAGGGGAATGGGCCTATAAGATGAGCAGTCCAGCAGGTCCTTACCCGACTTAAGCAAAAGAATCATGTAAGCGTCCAGCATCGAGGCCGGAAGCGCCTTTTTTTGTGAGCAATAGTCTAATAGGGCCGTAAGCTGGGGAGCCAGCTGATCAGCATACACTTTGTAAAAGTCAGCCGGGAAGCCATCCGGACCCGGTGCCTTATTAGGCGGGAAGGCAAATATTGCCGAAACCACCTCCTTGTTGGTAATCTTGGCATCCAAGGCCGCCCGATCAGCCTCGGACAACCTAGGAAGGGTCAGGCGCCCCAGCAGCTCCTCCAGGGCAGTATGGTCATAGCGAGGAATGGGGGCGTACAGGGTTGAAAAGTATGTTTGGAATTCAGTCAGGATAGCAGTCGGGTCTCTAACTAAATCCCCAGACAATCCCCTAATAACAGATATGTGTTCTATACGATTCTGGTCCGCCACCAGCCTAGCCAGCAGTTTGAAAAAGAAAAGAAAGGAGGGCGCACCGACCTTGTGCATTACCACTTATACGTTTTAATAAACACAAAATAAAAAGCAATGGTCCTACTTACAAACATTCAGTAGTAAGCACATTTAAAACAGCTAAAACTGGACCTCACGGCACCTGCCAGTCAGACCCTAGACACCAATGTAGCTGACGCGTTTCTGGGGCGTACCCCCTTCCTCAAAGCCTAGGTGGTCTGTGATAACTCTCTCTTCTCCCTGCAGATCATTCTTTATAGGTGCATGTGTGCATACAAGCGCAGCCATTGGTCACTAACTAACTAGTCCCGCCTTTCTTACGGGACTCCGCCCACCCCATTAGTTGCCCAGATGGGCTCCATCTGTGTAGAGGGGCAAGTTGATCCAAGTGCCCATCCTATACAGTGGGGTACACAGCAAATAACACAAAAAACACAGAACTGACAGTGCAGCGGTGCAATGGGATCACCAAGCTCCCAGTTACCATATGTCCGCTGGCAGCTCCACTACAGCCTGGCAAATTAGCCAGGACCTACATCAGAGCCATTTGTGCCACAGCAGGGCCTGGGGGTACAATATGAGGGTACCCACCTGGTAACATCCTGTGCCCGAGGAGACGCCCACATCCACCGCGGGCTACCGCCGCTCCACCGTTCTCCGCCGATCTGTGTCGGCGCCCTGGTTGGCTGGAACGCACGCCATCCACAATCAGGAAGTGCGGGGCCTTCTGCGTTCCACCCGCACTTCCGGTTTCGCCGTACTCGCGCATTTTTTTTTTAAATTGACGGCGGGGTTCCCCTTAATATCCATACCAGACCTAAAGGTTCTGGTTATTGAATTTGGGGGGACCCCCACGCTTTTTTTTTCGTTTTTTTTATGAATGAATTCTCCTGCAATTGCCGGGAGCCGACAATTAATTATAGCCGCGAGTCAGTTTTAAACGGCTTTTTTGCTTTGGAAAATTTCATTTTGTGCAAAGACAGTTCTAACCACGGGAAACATGCGCTTTTTCACATGCTGACATTAGAGCCCCCCATAGTACGAAATTTAAAGAAAAATTACACTTTTATTGTTGCACTTTTAGCATTATTAAAATCACTGCTCCCGAAAAAACGGCCGTTTTAAAAAATAAAAAAAGCATTGGTACATGTCCCTTGGGGCAGGACTGAGGTCCCCAAACACTTTTTAGGACAAAACTTGCAGATTAGCCTTTAAAATTCACAATTAAGATTTCCCCCATAGACTTTAACAGGGAGTTCGGCGGCGGCTTTACTTATCAATTGCATTGCGCTGCTGCTGCGGCCGGTTCATGCGCCTAATTAAGGCTTCATCCAGCGCACCTATTAAGGCATGAACCGGCGCAGCGCAGCTTCAATAGAAAATCAGCCCCAATTATTCTAGTGGATGACTCTAGATTAGGAAGTTGTAGATGTGTAAACAGACGCCGCAGGTTAGTATCAGTGGATTTACCCGGCATAAACCCTGTCTGGTCAACATCCACCAATGAGGAGATAACCCGGCAAGTCTCCTTGCCAAAACTTTTGTTAGGATTTTAAGGTCCATGTTCAATAGGGGAATGGGCCTATAAGATGAGCAGTCCAGCAGGTCCTTACCCGACTTAAGCAAAAGAATCATGTAAGCGTCCAGCATCGAGGCCGGAAGCGCCTTTTTTTGTGAGCAATAGTCTAATAGGGCCGTAAGCTGGGGAGCCAGCTGATCAGCATACACTTTGTAAAAGTCAGCCGGGAAGCCATCCGGACCCGGTGCCTTATTAGGCGGGAAGGCAAATATTGCCGAAACCACCTCCTTGTTGGTAATCTTGGCATCCAAGGCCGCCCGATCAGCCTCGGACAACCTAGGAAGGGTCAGGCGCCCCAGCAGCTCCTCCAGGGCAGTATGGTCATAGCGAGGAATGGGGGCGTACAGGGTTGAAAAGTATGTTTGGAATTCAGTCAGGATAGCAGTCGGGTCTCTAATTAAATCCCCAGACAATCCCCTAATAACAGATATGTGTTCTATACGATTCTGGTCCGCCACCAGCCTAGCCAGCAGTTTGAAAAAGAAAAGAAAGGAGGGCGCACCGACCTTGTGCATTACCACTTATACGTTTTAATAAACACAAAATAAAAAGCAATGGTCCTACTTACAAACATTCAGTAGTAAGCGCATTTAAAACAGCTAAAACTGGACCTCACGGCACCTGCCAGTCAGACCCTAGACACCAATGTAGCTGACGCGTTTCTGGGGCGTACCCCCTTCCTCAAAGCCTAGGTGGTCTGTGATAACTCTCTCTTCTCCCTGCAGATCATTCTTTATAGGTGCATGTGTGCATACAAGCGCAGCCATTGGTCACTAACTAACTAGTCCCGCCTTTCTTATGGGACTCCGCCCACCCCATTAGTTGCCCAGATGGGCTCCATCTGTGTAGAGGGGCAAGTTGATCCAAGTGCCCATCCTATACAGTGGAGTACACAGCAAATAACACAAAAAACACAGAACTGACAGTGCAGCGGTGCAATGGGATCACCAAGCTCCCAGTTACCATATGTCCACTGGCAGCTCCACTACAGCCTGGCAAATTAGCCAGGACCTACATCAGAGCCATTTGTGCCACAGCAGGGCCTGGGGGTACAATATGAGGGTACCCACCTGGTAACATCCTGTGCCCGAGGAGACACCCACGCTGCGGATCGGTGCGACTGGGAGAGGTGGGAATAGCATATCGTGGTAGGATTCCTAGAGCGCCATAACTCTGTCAGCCCAGCCACAGATGCCCAAGATAGTAAGTCCACAGACCCGCCCCTTCCAGGATTAGAGGAATCCAATACCCCAAGGGTGGCATTGAAATCTCCCATCACTAGAAGCGGAAGATGCACATGAGGCGCCAGCTTCATAAAAAGATCATATAATAGTTGCACATTAAAAAGAGGGTGGCACATAGACATTGACAATCAGCATCTTGAAATTACTAATATCAATAACCACAGCTGCATACCGTCCCCCCAGATCAGTGACCAGGCCAGGTTTCGTCGCCCCCCTTCTCATGACCAGGCGTTCCCCCACCAGTATCTGGGCATCAGCAGCCAAAATCAGGGCAGAAAAGCTCCAAAAAATGGATAATTCAGCAGGAGTGATGTGGAGCTCTCTGTAAGCACGTCCTGCCATGATCACATCCGGACACGCCCCCCAGGTATGAGCTTATTTGAAGGTATGGTTAGGTTAGGTTAGGAGGTAGAAGTTTGTTTGAAGGTATGGTTAGGTTAGGAGGTATGAGTTTATTTGAAGGTATGGTTAGGTTAGGAGGTATGAGTTTATTTGAAGGTATGGTTAGGTTAGGAGGTAGAAGTTTGTTTGCAGGTATGGTTAGGTTAGGAGGTATGAGTTTATTTGAAGGTATGGTTAGGTTAGGAGGTAGAAGTTTGTTTGAAGGTATGGTTCGGTTAGGAGGTATGAGCTTATTTGAAGGTATGGTTAGGTTAGGAGGTATGGTGGAACTACATGTGAACACACAACTAGATCAGTATACAGTTCTAACCACACTATTTACAATAGGAATATTTATATAACTGTATGACATACCTATTTTGGCCTCTTTTGCTTCCATAAAACAGGACTCTGGGCTTGTGTCTGCTCTGCTCTCTGTCTGTGCTGGAAAAGAATTTGCAGACCATGTGCTGGAAACTTCCCAGACAGAGTGGATGTAAAGCTGGCTGTGACTGGTCAAGACTCTGCTCAATGTGAGATTGGCTGTGATTGGCCAAGGCTTCTGTGTTATTGCTTACTTCCTCACTGTCATATGAGTAAATGACTCTTAAAGGCATATTTTTTTATTTTCCTTCTGTGAACACAACATACAACTGTAATATGACATCCAAGCACAAAATCACAGTAAATAACTCTGCTTTTGTCTCTCACATATAAACATGTCCTCTACATTAGGTTATTAGCAGGTTTAGCTGTATATACATGCAGGTTATATTATAAGGTGACCAGATTATTAAAATGAATTTCAGGGACATATTTTTTTTTACTAGTAATGGCGGCAATCAGCTACTCTCTGCCTGCCACCGCCCCCCTCACAGCCTGTCAAGTCTCACTCTCCGGGCCCCCCGGCTACTACTGGGTGGGGAGCGGATGAAGATCACTTTGCCGTGGGAAGGCAAGGAGATAAACAGGCAGGCGGCTGGCCGAGACGTGAGCCAAGGCAGAAGAACATGCAAGTGGAGATGAATGGGCACTCAAAACTGAAGAAATATTTCTTCCTCTCCGACCAATACATGATCATCAGAAAGGGGCACAGATATCGGAAAAATAATGTAATTCCTTCTTTTTTTTTAATCCTGCACTGACTGTCTTTGAAATTGCCCCAGCCCCTGTTCAAATCCAATCTGGGGACAAAGCTGGGGACAGACCTGGTCTGGGGACAGTATCCTCAAGCGGCGGAGCCAGGCAGAAGCGGAGGTCGCCGAAGAAGCCCGCGAGTGTCACCCCGCGGCGGAAGACAGCGACGAGAAGCCCGCCGCCCTCCCCCATAAGCAGGAAGCTTCATGGTGAAGGGGGCGGCGGCGAAAACGACTAGAAGTCCGGGGTGGGACGTGCGACCCTCACCCCGGCCGAAAACTTCGAAGCCCGCTGCCCTCCCACACAAGCACGGGAGCTTCGTGGTGAAGGGGGCGGCGGCGGAAGACGGCGACACAGCGACGAGAAGCCCGCCACGTCGAAGTCCGGGATGGGATGTGCGACCCTCATCCCCGCAGAAAACGTCGAAGGGGGCGGCGGCAGAAGACGGCGACACAGCGACGAGAAGGCCTGGCCCCCACGGAGGAGCCAGGCAGAAGCCGACAAAGCCCGTGGGTGGTGCCCCGCGGCGGAAGACAGCGACGAGAAGCCCGGAGAGTGGCGCCCTCCGGCGGAAGACAGCGAAAGAAGCCCTGGCCTCGGGAGGAGCCAGGCAGAAGCGGAGAAGCCCAAGGTGGGATGACACCCCCGTTGTTCTCCGCTGTTTTCGGCCGGCCCCCCCGGATGTGAAAGAGCTTAATTTTGGGGTGGGGGCCCGGCCGAACCTGGCAGAGAGCATCGGTGGGTGTTTCCCCCCCCGGCGGAAGGCGGCCGCGAAGACCGGTGCGGGGCTGGAGCCCCCCCGGCAGAAAATGTCTAGAAGACCGAGGAGGGGCTCCGCCCCCCGTTGTTCTCCGCTGTTTTCGGCCGGCCCCCCGGATGTAAAAGAGCTTAATTTGGGGTGGGGGCCTGGCTGAACATGGCGGAGAGCATCGGTGGGTGTCGTCGTCCCCTGGCAGAAAACGGCGAAGCCCGGGGCCCAATGGGCTGGTGGTGGGGGGTCCCGGCAGAAGACCCCCAGAGCTGACTAATAAATTATTTTATTCTGTGTGGTTTATTTGTGTTTACACTTTTCCACCCGGTGAATGGGTAGGTGTACGTACGTAGGTATGTACCCCATACTCATTCACATAGGGTGGGGGGCCAGAATCTGGGGACCCCCTTATTATAGGGGGCTCTCAGATTCTGATAAGCCCCCCGCCCGCATACCCCGACAACCAATGGCCAGGGTTGTCGGGAAGAGGCTCTTGTCCCTATCGACATGGGGACAAGAGTGCTTTGGGGTGGGGGGGCAGTGCCCCCCTCCCCCAAAGCACACACTCCCCCATGTCGAGGGCATGTGGTCTGGTACGGCTCAGGAGGGGGGGGCACTCGCTCGTCCCCACCCCCATTCCTGTCCGGCCAGACTGCGTGCCTGGAGAAGGGTTTGGTCTGGATCTGAGGGGGAACCCCACGCCGTTTTTGGCGTGGGTTTAACCCCTTATGTTCCAGATCAAATCTAAGAGCCTGTTGTGCACCTGGAGGGGGACCCCCACGCCGTTTTTTTTTAAATTTGGTGTGGAGTTCCCCTTTATCCCGGTCCTGTCAGGGGGGGGAATGCCTGCTTGTCTGTCCATACAATGTATGAACAGCGATCTGTCATTTCCCCTAGACAGTCCCACCCCATTTACAGTTAGAACACACCCAGGTAACATAATCAACCCCTTCCTCGCCCCTAGTGTTAACCCCTTCCCTGCCAGTGACATTTTTATAGTAAGCAATGCATTTGTATACCATTGGTCGCTAGAAAAATGCCAAAGCTCACAAAAATGTGTCCGCCACAATGTCGCAGTAGCCAGAAAAATCAATGATCGCCACCATTACTAGTAAAACAAAAATATATTCCTAAAAAACCCATAATACCAACCCCTACTTATAACTTTTGCCCAAACCAATCAAACGCTTATTGCGTTTTTTTGGAACCAAAAATATGTCGAAGAATACGTATCGGCCTAAACTGAGGGCAAAAAGTTTTTGAATATATTTTGGGGGAGATTTATTATAGCAAACAGTAAAAAAGTTGTCTTTTTATTTACAAAATTGTCGCTATATTTTTGGTTCAAGCAAAAATAAGAAAAAACGCAGAGGTGATCAAATACCACCAAAAAAACTAAAAAAAAAATTTGGTTGGGGGATAAAAGAGGACGCCAAATTTGTTTGGGGGCCACGTCGCACAACCACGCAATTGTCAGTTAAAATGACGCAGTGTTGAAATGCAAAAACTGGCCCCGTCAGTGACCAGTAATATGGTCTGGGGCTCAAGTGGTTACAAATTAAGAAAACACTAAAGTTATCCCAATTTATGGCCATAATGTGAAAGATGATGTTACACCGAGTAAATAGATACCCAACATGTTACGCTTTAATATTGCACACACTCATGGAATGGCGCCAAACTTCAGTACTTGAAAATACCCATAGGCAACACTTTTTTATTTATTTTCAGGTTACCAGTTTAGATTTACAGAGGAGGTCTAGTGCTAAAAGTATTGCTCTCGCTCTAACGTACGCTATGATACCTCACATGTGGGGTTTGAACGGGGGTTACATATGTGGGCGGGACTTACACTTTTAAGGCCCGCCCACATATGGAAACATCCTTCAAACCACACATGTGAGGTATCATAGCGTGCGTAAGAGCGAGAGGAATACTTTTAGCACTAGACCTCTGTAAATCTAAACTGGTAACCGGAAAAAAAAAATGCTGCGTGTTCGCTTCTGACTGCGAGCTACTAGGGACAGGGGCGTTTTAATTATTATTATTTATGTTTGTTACGTAAAAATTCTATAAGACCTCCCCTTCAGGTTGTAAAGCATCAGTTCAGGGGGAACAAAAAAAAACCCCACCTCTAATGCTTTCATCCGCCATTGCAGATTTGATTCTGGTAATGCATTTCGAGTGAACTGGGCATGCTCGAACACTTAGAAAAATAAGCTGGGTGTTTGTGCCTGAAAATGACATGCATCTTTCTGAGCATGCTCAGAAAGCTTGTTTTTTGGCTTAGTAATTTAAGGACATCCTTAACCACTTCCATACTAGGCACTTATGCACCTTCCCGCCCAGACCAATTTTCAACTTTCAGAGCTCTCACACTTTGAATGACAATTATTCAGTCATGCTACACTGTATCCAAACCAAATTTGTATCCTTTTATTCTCACAAATAGAGCTTTCTTTTGGTGGTATTTAATCGCCACTGGGTTTTTTATTTTTTGCGCTATAAGCAAAAAAACTGCGAAAATTTGAAAAAAAACTCACTTTTTTTTAGTTTATATTGTGAAATTTTGCAAATAAGTGATTTTTCTTCATAAATTTGTGCCACAACTAATACTGCTACATATCTTTTGTAAAAATAACCCAAATTAGTGTATATTATTTGGTCTTTGTGAAAGTTATAGAGTCTACAAACTATGGTGCCAATCACTGAAAATTGATCACATCTGATCACACCTAATGTACTGAAGGCCAATCTCATTTCTTGAGACAATAACAAGCCAGGAAAGTACAAATACCCCCCACATTACCCCTTTTTGGAAAGTAGACAGTCCAAGGTATTTATTAAGAGGCATGGTGAGTTTTCTGAAGTTGTATTTTTTACCCACAATTCTTAGGAAAATGAAGAATGTTTTTTTTTTTTTTTACATAAACTGGTCATATTAACAGGTTATTTCTCTCACACAGCATATGCATAATTGCAACTACACCCCAAAATACATTCTGCTACTCCTCCTGAGTATGGCAATACCAAATGTGTGGGACTTTTACACAGCCTGGCCACATACAGAGGCCCAACATTGAAGTAGCTCTTTCAGGCGTTCTACAAGCACAAATTGCACAAATCCTTTCTCAACCACCTATTACACTTTTGAAGGCCCTGGAGCATTAGGACAATGGAATTGTCCACAAAATGACCCCATTTTGGAAAGCACACACCCCAACGTATAATCTATGAAGCATTATGAGTCTTTTGAGCGGTTCATTTTTTTCCAGAAGGTTTTGGAAAATGTGGAAAAAAAATGAAAATGCATTTTTTTTACACAAAGTTGTCCATTTATAAGATATTTCTAACACATAGCATATATATAGCAAACATGACACCCCAAAATGCATTCCGCTACTCCTCCTGAGTATGGCAATACCAAATGTGTGGGACTTTTACACAGCCTGGCCCCAATCAGAGGCCTAACATTGAAGTAGCACTTTCAGGCGTTCTACAAGCATAAATTGCACAAATCCTTTCTCAACCACCTATTACACTTTTGAAGGCCCTGGAGCACCAGGACAATGGAATTGTCCACAAAATGACCCCATTTTGGAAAGCACACACCCCAACGTATAATCTATGAAGCATTATGAGTCTTTTGAGAGGTTCATTTTTTTCCAGAAGGTTTTGGAAAATGTGGAAAAAAAATGAAAATGCATTTTTTTTACACAAAGTTGTCCATTTATAAGATATTTCTAACACATAGCATATATATAGCAAACATGACACCCCAAAATGCATTCCGCTACTCCTCCTGAGTATGGCAATACCAAATGTGTGGGACTTTTACACAGCCTGGCCCCATACAGAGGCCCAACATTGAAGTAGCACTTTCAGGCGTTCTACAAGCATAAATTGCACAAATCCTTTCTCAACCACCTATTACACTTTTGAAGGCCCTGGAGCACCAGGACAATGGAATTGTCCACAAAATGACCCATTTTGGAAAGCACACACCCAACGTATAATCTATGAAGCATTATGAGTCTTCTGAGCGGTTCATTTTTTTCCAGAAGGTTTTGGAAAATGTGGAAAAAAAATGAAAATGCATTTTTTTACACAAAGTTGTCCATTTATAAGATATTTCTAACACATAGCATATATATAGCAAACATGACACCCCAAAATGCATTCCGCTACTCCTCCTGAGTATGGCGATACCAAATGTGTGGGACTTTTACACAGCCTGGCCACATACAGAGGCCTAACATTGAAGTAGCACTTTCAGGCGTTCTTCAAGCATAAATTGCACATATCATTTTCTAAAACCGATCACATTTTTGAAGGCCCTTCATATATCTAACACATAGCATACACATACCAAATAACAAAAGATTACCTGTTTGTTTTAGTAGTGCAGTGGTCCACAGAGGAGAGCATCGGTCCAGGCAGCAGGCAGGGATGAGGTCAGCGACAACAAAAGCAATCATTCAGGCAGCAGGCAGGAATACTGTCCATAGTTCGTACAGGCAGAGATACTGTCAGCACAGCCAGAGCACAGCCAAAGCACAGCCAAAGCACAGGTCCAGGTAGCAGGCAGAGGTGTCTTAGCAGAAATATTGTGAAAAGTCAGTAGAGGTAGCAGGCAGATATATGATCAACACAGCCAAAGTATTGGTCCAAGCAGCAGGAAGAAACATGGTCCATAATGTCATGGGTCAATACAGGCAGTAATATGGTCAGCACAGCCAAAGTATTGGTCCAGGCAGCAGGAAGGACCATCAAGCTTAGGGCCAGGGGGACAGGGGTAGAGGCTTCTCCCACCCAAATCGCTTTGAAGCCTCTGGGCAACCAGACCCTGTTCTGGGAGAACAGAAAACGAAAAACTGGTTTTCTCTACTCAGAACGCTTTTCTGAAGCCCCTCACATATGTGAGACCCCTGTGTACTAAAAGTAAATGGCCAAAAGATCAGTCCAAGTGGCAGGCAAAAACATGGTAGATTAACAGGCCAAGGTCGGTGCACATGGAAGTCAGAAATGTGGTTTAAATCGGCAGGCAGAGGCATCGTCGGTAAACAGGCTGAGGTTGGTACACATGGAGGTCAGAAACGTAGTTTGAATCGGCAAACAAAGACATCGTCGGTAAACAGGCCAGGGTCAGTTAATTAACATGGTAGCAGGCAAGTGGGGAAATGGCAGTCTGTTAATAAGGGGAACTAATATTGGATGGATGTATGATATTTTTTGAAGCACTGTCCCATGCACAGGCCAGGTTGGGAGGGACAATCGGGACAGTAACAGATGGTGTCTCTTCTTACTCCTGCTTTGCTGCATACACAGCATTTTTTTTGGCGTCTTCTTCCAGATTCTGAGGGGGGGACGCTAAAGGGAAAGTGTCGCTCGTGAAGACGACTCACACAATCAGAGCGAATGCTTCCTGGGATGGGATCTTGTTGATAAATGAGGGCTTCAATGATATCTTCGATATACTTGAGGTAGGAGATTTGTGGGCTTTCAGTTGGCGGATTGTCTTTTTGGTAGCATACAAACGAATTAAAAAGGGCCATGTGAAACAGATGAAACGCAACCTTCTTGTGCCAAAAATAGGACTTTCTTGTTGATAAGTAGGGCTGTAGCATCTGGTCATTTAAATCCACCCCCCCCATGTACAAATTGTAATCGTTAACACATTCAGGCTTGGCAATATGTCTGCCTCTTTTTTGGATCTCCACCATGGTGTCATTGTGGATGGTAGAGAGGATGTGGACATCTTTCTTGTCCCTCCACTTCATGGCCAACACCTCCTCGTTCCTCATGAATGACGACTCTCCAGATTTCAAGTTTTTGGTCAACAATTTTTGTGGGAATCCCTTCCGTTTTTTTTTGAAGGTACCGCAGGCCAGGGTTTGCTTGCTGTAAAGGTGACGAAAAAGGGGCAGGCTGGTATAATAATTATCAACATATAAATGGTAGCCTTTTCCGAACAGGGGGTATGCCAACTCCCAGACAATTTTTCCACTGGTTCCAAGATATGTTGGGCAATCACGGGGCTGGAGCTGGGAGTCTTTGCCTTCATAGATCCTGAATGTGAACACATATCCAGTGGCTCGATCGCATAATTTATTTAATTTTAACCCATACCTGGCTCTCTTGTTTGGGATGTACTGCTTGAAGTGCAGTCGGCCAGTGAAATGTATAAGGGACTCGTCAACACAAATGTTTTGGTCTGGGATGAAAACTTCTGCAAATCGCTGGGAAAAGGCATCGATTAGGGGGCGTATTTTGTATAATTTGTCGTAGCGGGGATGATTTTGGGGAGGGCACTGTGAATTGTCATTAAAGTGGATAAAACGCATTATCATGTCGTATCTTGTCCTAGACATGACAGAGGAAAATATAGTCATGTGTTGGATGGGGCGTGTAGACCAATATGAATGGACTTCGTTCTTCTTTGTAAGCCCCATATTGAACATAAGACCCAAAAATGTTTTAAATTCTTCCAATGTTAGACGCCGCCAGTGGAACATGCGGGCGTAGGAAAAATTGGGGTTGGCGGCAATATATTGGGATGCATATAGATTGGTTTGATCCACTATATTCTGCATAAAATCTTCTGGGAAAAATAAACAAAAATAATCAAATTGAGAAAAATTCGTAGTGTTGGGCTGCACACCTGGCTGTGCGGTGAAAGGGGGGATGATAGCGGATCCTGAGTTAGCAGGCAACCATAAGGGGTTTGCCAGGGCATCGGGAAGGTAGGACTGGGGCAGGATTCTTCGGGTTGGGCGTGGATTTCCATTACTAGTACTGGGCTCCTCTTCCTGGCGTATGGCGCTGCTGGTGCTGGGCAGATCTCCTGATCTTGGTCCTGATCTTGGTCCCAATCGCATTCTTTTGGGAGGGACGGTTTCCTCCGGGGACTCGGACTCTGAGCCACTATCCTCCACTGGCTCATATTCCAGAATCAGAATCGGATAATGGGGGCTCCTCGCTGTGCTCATCATCCGACATGGTGGACATAATGACATATGCCTCTTCGAGTGTGAAAAGCTTTTGGGACATTATGGCAGTATGTCAGTACTTATTGGTGGGCCTGCGTAATAGTACTGCTGGTGGTAGTGGTGGCGGCCTATGTGGTGGTACCGATGAAGGTATTAGTGTCAGGAATGTGTGGTGGTGGTACGGGTGGTGGTGGTACCGATGGCGGTGGTGGTACGGTGGTGGTGGTAGCGATGGCGGTATGGGTGGTGATACCGATGGCGGTATGGGTGGTGGTACCGATGGCAGTGGTACTGATGGCAGTACTAGTAGCCTGTGTGGCGGTACTGATGGAGGTATTAGTGGCAGGAATGTGTGGTGGTACCTATGGCAGTGGTACAGGTGGTGGTACCGGTGGTGGTGGTACCGATGGCGGTACAGGTGGTGGTACCGGTGGTGGTGGTACCGATGACGGTACAGGTGGTGGTGGTACCGGTGGCGGTACGGGTGGCAGCGGTACCGATGGCGGTACAGGTGGTGGCGGTACTGATGGTGGTATGGGTGGTGGCGGTACGGGTGGCAGTGGTACCGATGGCGGTACGGGTAGCGGCGGTACCGATGGTGGTACGGGTGGTGGTGGTACCGATGGCGGTACGGGTGATGGCGGTACAGGTGGTACCGATTGCGGTATGGGTGGTGGTGGCGGTACGGGTGGCGGCGGTACCGATGACGGTACGGGTGACAGCGGTACCGATGGCGGTACAGGTGGTGGCGGTACTGATGGTGGTATGGGTGGTGGCGGTACGGGTGGCGGTGGTACCGATGGCGGTACGGGTAGCGGCGGTACCGATGGCGGTACGGGTGGCGGTGTTCGAGATGGGCTGATTTACAGATGGGCTGATTTACAGATGGGCTGATTTATAGGGCTGTGTGACAGGTCCTCTTTATTGGTGGGGGGGGGGGGTAGGGTGGGTGTGTTGTATACAGTGTATATACAGACAGACTACACTGATCTCACTTACTGATCCCTGCTCTCTCCTCACAAATCGGTGTGTGAGGAGAGAGCAGGGATCAGATAGTAACTGCCTGGTTTGTTTACACTTGTGACCGGCTGTGATTGGAGACAGCCGGTCACATGGTAAACAGCCAATTTCATTGGCTGTTTACCCTGATCGGGGAAGCGCTGTGTCCAAGGGACACGCGCCTAAAACGATCCCCGCTCTGCAAGCCTCTGGCGGTGCGCACGGAGCGCGCCGCCGAATCTGTTATGACATGTGATCAGCTGTGTCTTTGACACAGCCGATCACGTGGTAAACAGCCAATGAAATTGGCTGTTTACCGTGATCGGGGAAGCGCTGTGTTCGAGGGACACACGCCGTCCCAATCGCCGCGCTGAGCGCACCTGCGGACACGCGCAGGGCATTAATCAAAAAGCCGTTCCTAAACGGCCAGTCACACATTTGTAACCACTTCCCGGCCGTAAAAATTGTCATTGACCGGGCGGGAAGTGGTTAACCACTTAAGACCCGGACCAATACGCTGGTAAATGACCCAAGGTGTTTTTGCGATTCGGCACTGCATCGCTTTAACAGACAATTGCGCGGTCGTGCGACGTGGCTCCCAAACAAAATTTGCGTCCTTTTCTTCCCACAAATAGAGCTTTCTTTTGGTGGTATTTGATCACCTCTGCGATTTTTTTTTGCGCTATATACAAAAATAGAGCGACATTTTTGAAAAAAAACCACTATTTTTTACTTTTTGTTCAAAAAAAATCAAATAAACTAAATTTTAGTCAAACATTTAGGCCAAAATGTATTTAGCCACATGTCTTTAGTAAAAAAAAACATTTAGGCCAAAATTTATTTAGCCACATGTCTTTAGTAAAAAAAAAAAATTGCAATAAAAAAAAATAGCTACCTAGCGGGAACAGCCACACTAATACCAGAAACTAACTAATAATCAGAAAAATGATCGCTTAGTGATGCTGGCAAAAGGGAGTGAAAGGGTTAACTAGGGCGGTGATCAGGGGGTTAAAACTTTATTAGGGGGGCTATCCTGAACCTAACACTAACTGACTTTTACACTGCCTGTCATACTGACACTAAATGCAGTGATTAGATCACTGCATTCAGTGACACTGTGACAGGGGGGGTGGGGGGGCAGATCGCAAGGGGTTAAGTGTGCCTATGTGTGTGTATGTCAGTGTAGTGTTCGTGCACACTTACTGTGAGGTGTTTCTCTCGTCGCAGCGGTTGGAAATACCGCTGCGATGAGAGATTACATAACTTCCCCCTTCCTGTGTAAACACAGGAGGAGGAAGTGACAGGGCGGGGGAGCGCAGCGATTGGCTGGGAGCGATCGCGGGGGGGGGAGTGGGCAAAGACGGACATCCGCCCGCTCGTCCCGGATCGCTCCCGGAGACACAGGGACCGCCGCACGCCGCGGAGGGGGTCCCGATCGGACCCCCGACCCGCTACTGGGCGAGGACGTAAATTTACGCCCTTGTGCCCAGCCGTGCCCTTCTGTGGCCGTAAATGTGCGTGCGGCGGTCCTTAAGTGGTTAACAGGTGTAAGCAGTTACAAGTGCACACAAACTAGAGGCTGACATTTCTTCATGTGTTTCCAATTGGTTCATTAGCACACATGTTATAAAAAGCGTGGATAGAGCACGTGTCAGCTGCCCTCAGAGGGGGCAGATTTGCTGGCTGGAAGTAATGGCGGAGCGAAACAGAGATGTTTTGGCGCAAGTTTTGTTTTTTTGATGTTTTGTCTGCTGCATAATTTTGCTAAATGTTTCTCAAGATGTTAATGACTAATGTTTTAATCCTGTGGGTCTATCCTGTTATTTCAAAAGCATGATTTATTTTCCAATGACTGTGTGAAATAAACGTTGGTCTATTTTTTGTTTTTAGTTTTTTTTTTATATTTTTTTGTGTGTTTATTTTTAATATTTTGTTTTGCTTTCCTTGTTTTGTGGACCAATAAAATTACTTTCAAATTTTGAAGTTTGTTTTGTGATATTTTTTTCATGCTATGGATTTCAACCGCTGCAGCTGAAATAGTTTGGGCCTAAACCATCAAGTGTGATTTGTCTCTAAGCTCTTTCCTGGTGTGTATGCATGAAATGTTTAGTCACCAGAAAAGGAAGGACAAAGCGGTAAATATTGTTTCCTAGAATTGATGTCCAGACTGACTTTTTAATGCACATGTGCAAGATGTAGGAAAACCTGCAAACAGGGCCTGTTTGGAGGGGGGGGGGGGTGGTGTATTGGTGGACAGGCTTGAAGTGCTGATTTACAGCGCTGTGCTTGAAACTAGCACAAGACAATCCTATTCTAATTGTGGGTTGTTTGAGGGAAGCCAAGTGAGTGTTTGAACCCCTGCTAGTGTTTTTAGGTTGGGCTTTGTGTCCCTTTTCTTAAAATTGGCTTCACTTCCTGTCACACGGCTGAACAGGAAGTGAGGTTAAAACCCTACCAATGGTCTTTTCTTCGGGACACAGGTCAATCTAACTAGTGTCCCCATTAAGCAAATTGCACTGCTGTGTACACCCCAAATGATTAGTTACTTTGGGGTTTAGTAAAGGCAAAGCCGCTCTGCAGTAGAAGCGTAGGCAATGAAAATCAGAAGGGAAGCACTGATGGTTTTAACTTCCAATCCCGCCAAGTTTTTATTTTTCTTCCTTGCTTGTCCACTTGTAGTGCAAAGTGGATTTGCCTTTAGTAAATGGACCCCAAAGTCCAAGATCTATACTAATTTGGGGTGTACACAGCAAAATGCAATTTCCAAAATGGGAAACTATTTAGATTGATCTATGTGTCCCCAACAAGACATTACTCAGGTTTTTCCCTCACTTTCCTGTTGTGGCAGGAAGTGAATGAATTAAGTAGAAAGTGACGACATTTGTGAGGTGTCTTTACCCTATCAGGGGTGCAGGCATCCCCAAAACAAACAAGAAAATTGTTGATTTAACATTGGGTGGTGTTTGTGGGGGTCCCTAACACACATTCATACATATTAGCAACGCTGGATCCTGGCCTATTGGCATGGTTATATTTTCTTAAGCCTCTCAATAACATGATCTGAAATTTGGGGTTAAACTGGAACTATAATCATCACTTTTATTTTTTTGTTTTCTTTCATTTTGGATAGAGTTGGGGGGGGGGTGTTAGAAGCTCTGTCAGTTTATTTTGTATTATCCCTGTCTGTTTGGGGAGATTGGCCTTCACTTCCTGCCCCATAGCCAAACAGGAAGTGATCGAAAAACTAGGCAAATTAAGGGACTCCTGTGCCCCCGCCCCCCCCACAGAACTTGTGTGTGTCCCCTGAAAATTCCTGGGTGGGTCATAAAAAAACAGGGTGTGGCCTTGACAGGAAGGGTGGGTCATTTTTCTATTAGGGGGTGCCAAAATTTGGTCAGGCCTAGGGCAGCACAAAACCTAAATATCCTACTGCATATTAGGGCTTATTTAGACAGGATCCAATTTACAGCATGTTTTTAGATTGTGGGAGGAAACCCGCACAGGGAGAACATGCAAACTCCAGGCAGATAGTGTCACGGGCAGGATTCGAACCAGCAACCCTTTTGCTGCTAGGTGAACATGCTACACACTACACCACTGTGCTGAACGAACATGATCGCAGCTGAAAGCATGAGATGATTTTTTTTATTTTTTTTCCAATTCCATGCTTTCCAGCCTGGAGGACAGATGTGGGGTCTAATTGACCCCGCCTCTCTCTATAAAGAGGACCTGTCACACACTAGTCCTATTACAAGGGATGTTTACATTCCTTGTAATAGGAAGAAAAGTGAAAAATAATACAAAAAAAGGGACAAACAAGTGCAAAAATAAAAATATTAAGTAAAAAAAAAAAAACTAAAAAAAAAAAAAAATTAAATGCTCCTGTCCCTAGTAGCTCGCACTCAGAAGCGAACACGCATGCAAGTCCCACCCACATATGTAAACACCCTTCAAACCCCACATGTGAGGTATCATAGCGTGCGTTAGAGTGAGAGCAATAATTTTAGCACAAGACCTCCTCTGTAACTCAAAAGTGGTAACCTGAGAAAAAAAGTCAAGCGTCGCCTATGGAGATTTTTAATAACGAAGTTTAGCGCCATTCCATGAGTGTGCGCAATATGAAAGCGTGACAAGTTAGGTATCTATTTACTCGTTGTAACATCATCTTTCACCTTATCCCTAAAAATTGGGCTAGCTTTACTGCTTTCTTATTTTGTCATTCATGAAACAGGTTTTTTTTTGTAAGCCAAAAAAAAATAAAAACTTTGAAACTTTGAAATTTTTTGGCGCAAACACCGTTGGAAATTTGTAAGAAAAAATGGCCGCCACTTTATTCCCTAGGGTGTTTGTTATTAAAATATATATAATGTTTGGGGGTCCTGAGTAATTTTCAAGGAAGAAAATATAATTGTTACATGAAGGAGATAAGTGCCAGAATAGGCGCGGTATGGAAGTGGTTAAAGTGCAACAATAAAAGTTAAAAATTCCTTGAAATTTCGTACCATGGGGGGGAAGGAATCAGGGCCGCCATCAGGACACAGGACACAGCTTCAGGCATGGGCCCCCTGGAGCAGAGAACAGGAGGGGGTGCTGCTGCCTGAAATTGAGAAGGGGGGGGGGCTGCCGCAATTTGATAAGCGGGGGGGTTCCTTTACAAAAAAATAAATATAGAAAAATATATATTAAAAAAAGGGTGGTAGCCATCCGGGGGCCCTGGGGACCTCTGGGCCCTTTAATAAAAATAAACCTCTGGGCCCTTTAATGAAAAATAAATAAAAATATCTATATATATATATATATATATATATAAAAAAAGGGGGGTTGCCTTGGGAGCTCTGGGCCCTTTAATAAAAAATAACTAAAAAAATATCTAAACAAAAATAACATGGGGTGGGAGCTGTGGTGGCTCAACGTGATTGGCACTGCGCTGACAAGCCGTTCACCTCTGCAGCCAAGGGTTCGGATCCCGGTCTCGGCTACATGTGAATTGAGTTTGGTGGTCTCAGTCCGGCTCCCGGTGGGTGTGCTATGCAAGGTACGCCTGTGCTTAGTATGCCCACCCCCCCCCAAAAAAAAAGCCACACTTGCACGCACACGAAATTGGTTTAACACACACACGCACTTTGGCCAAGAGGTCTCCTAAAAAAAAGAGAGGCGAAGGACCTACAGGGCTGGCTGGGTGGGCTAGACTCCCTCATAGGGGGAGTCCCTCTGTCCCATCGGGCTCCCAAGTGGAGCAGGTAGGGTGGGGTGAGTTGGAGGCCCCCCTCACACCCGCCATTGCCACCGGGGGAAGGGTCTGCCTACTCCCAAGTCCAGCTCCTCTCTCTCGACTTCACGCACAAAATACACTTTAAATAAATAAATTAAAGAAAAAAAAACAACCTGGGGAAAATGTTTATAACATTTTTATAAGCAAAAAGGTTGTCATCTGGGGCCCTCTGGGCCCTTTCATAATAATATTATATATATATATAAATGTTAAAAAAATAACAAAAAAAATATAAAAAAATATTATTTTTTGTATTTTTTTTTTAAAAAGGGGGGGGGGGTTGTCATCTGGAGCCCTGGGGATCTCCGGGCCACTGGGGACCTCCAGACCCCTAAAAAAAAACATTGGCCCTTTAATAACAAAAAATATGGGGGATTGCCACCCGGGGCCCTGGGGGCCTCTGGGCCCCTGGGGACCTCCGGACTGCTAAAAAAAATTAAATTCCAAAAATTGGCCCTTTAATAAAAATAAAAAAAATAAACTAAAAAATATATATAAAAAAAAGAGGGGGGGTTACCATCTGGGGCGCTGGGGGGCCTCCAGGCATCTGGGCAGCTATAATGAATTGTCAGCTCCTGGCAATTGCAGGAGAATTCATTCATAAAAAACACCAAAAAAAAGCGTGGGGGTCCCCCCAAATTCAATAACCAGACCCTTTAGGTCTGGTATGGATATTAAGAGGAACCCCGCCATCAATTTTCTAAAAAAAATGACGTGGGGTTCGCCCCAAATATCTATAACCAGACCCTTCAGGTCTGGTGTGGAATTTAAGGGGAACTCCACCCCAAATTAAAAAAAAATGGCGTGGAGTCCCCCCTAAAATCCACACCAGACCCCTTATCCGAGCACGTTGACCTGGCCGGCCGCAGAAAAGAGGGGGGGACAAAGCGCGCCCCCCCCCCTCTCCTGAACCGCACCAGGCCACATGCCCTCAACATTGAGAGGGTGTTTTGGGGTACCCCCCAAAACACCTTGTCCCCATGTTGATGAGGACAGGGGTCTCTTCCCCACAACCCTTGCCCGGTGGTTGTGGGGGTCTGCGGGCAGGAGGCTTATCGAAATCTGGAAGACCCCTTTAACAAAGGGGCCCCCCAGATCCCGGCCCCCCCCTGTGTGAAATGGTAATGGGGTACATTGTACCTCTACCATTTCACCAAAAAAAAGTGTCAAGGGTTAAAAACGACAAGAGCCGGTTTTTGACAAGTCCTTTATTATCTTCTTTCTTGTTCTTTTCTTCTTTCCTTCGGGTTTCTTCCTCCATCTTCTTCTTCCTCTGCTTCTGTCTTGGGTCTTCTATTCCCGCAGCTTGACCGGTGTGTTCTTCCATCTTCTTCTCCTTCCGCTGTCCTTCTCGTCCGCATCTTCTTCTTGTTCTTCTTCGCCGGAGCCGCCGCTTCCAATTGAAATCCCCGCTGTCTGCCGGACCACGCCCCCCTCTGACGCCACGGGCAAGCTCTTAGGAGTATGCTGCATGTGCGTCAGAGGGGGGCGTGGTCACATGTCAGAGGGCGGGCAATTCAATTGGAAGCGGCGACTCCGGCAAAGAAGAAGCCGCGCACAAGCTTCCTTCACGATTGCGTTCCGTTGGACAGTTCCCATCGGATATATTACCTCGTGTGTACAAGGCCTCAAAGTTATTTCTACCTTGACTTTGTTGTCGATTAAAGATCTGTAACAAGATCTGAGGACTTTTCGAAGCAAGTACCTACCTTACCTTTGACTACCTGATTGTGGTGTGTGCTCTTGAACTCATTCGATATAGGATCATCGGCAATATAACTATTTTGTTTTCTGACTATACATCGTCTTACAAAATTCTTAACAACTGTCCTGAAGAAGCCCCACGGCGAAACGTGCGTCGGCAACTTTAGGGATTTTGTACACAGCGGTTTTCTCATGTATATGTATTATTATTTTTTCTATATAATTGTTACTATGCATTTATACTGTTATGTTTAATTGGTAATATTAAAAATTATATTTTTTATCTACTTCCTTGGCCTCAAAGTCCGCCCATCAATACTTCTCCACAGTTATTGTTTTCTTGTTTTTTGATCATATATACAAATGTGGCCCATGTGAGTGCAATTCCCTTGTATTCTCTTATCCCTCTCTATTCCCCTGGCCCACCCTTCCCCTTACCCAATCACCCCCCCTTTCTTTACAATTCTGCCATGGAGGAAGTCATTGTAGGTCTCCATAGCGGAGATCACTACTGACAGCTCCTGGGCGTTAAAATTGAGGTTTCTCCTCTCTTTGCGGGGAACGGGAGCAGCCATCACACAGCAAAAGTTACCTCCCTGGGGTGGGGGGAACCCGATATACTTTTGCGCCGGAAAGGCGCATCTGTGGCCGCTTTTATACGCGCAACGGAACACATTGCGCTGCCGTTTCCCATGAAGTGGTGCTGACAGAAGTTGTGAGCATGCGCACAGGGGAGCGAGTGGAGCCCTCCCTCACTGCGCATGCTCCGTGGATGATGCGATGAACGTAAGTCACTGCGCTGGGCTCCGCCCATCATTTACATATGATCACACCCACTTCCACTTGCGTCGGGTTGCGCCAGCGCTTTTTCGTTACTCCGCCGCAAAGTAAAGAACATGCGCTTGGTGAATACTGTACTTGACTCACTAGTTCGCGTCAGCGTAACGTATATGTGCTGCGCTACGCCGGATAAAATATGCGCGCATCTACCTGAATCTGGCCCATAGTCTTGTATAGTTTTAGTCATACCAGGCCAGTAATTCCTTTTTACAAGGTGGATAGTCTTTCTAATGCCAGGGTGACCAGCCAAGGGGCTGTCATGAAGTTGTTTAAGAATTAGAAGATGCAACGTAGGTGGAACATAAAGCTTGTTGTTGTGGGTATATAACCCATTAGGTTGCTTAATGAGTCCATCGGGTAAGGTGGGATCATTGGAAGTATCTTGAATGAGTAGTTGTTTGAAACTGGTGGTAACCCCGATGAGCCGGTTCGAAGGCAAAATAGGAAGAGGTAGAACGTCAGTGGTGTCTTCTTCATTCAATCGGGATAATGAATCAGCCTTCACATTTTGTGATCCGGGACGATAAGTAATTTGAAAATCAAAACGGTCGAAGAAGAGACTCCATCTGACCTGTCGAGCAGACAGGGTTTTAGAGGCCTTGAGATACTGCAGGTTGCGATGATCCGTGAGGATAGTAAAGGGGTACGTAGTACCTTCTAGAAGATGCCTCCAATTAGCGAAAGCAACTTTGATGGCAAGTAATTCCTTCTCTCCAACAGGGTAGTTTTTCTCAGCAGGTGACAATGTTTTGGAGAAGAAGGCAACAGGGTGTAAAGGTTTAATCAGGAGATTCCCGTTGGGAAAGAACAGCACCAAAAGCAAAATCAGAAGCATCCACTTCCAAAACAAAGTGATAGCTTGGGTTAGGTAATTAAAGTATTGGAGCTGTGGTAAACCTTTGCTTCAGAGTAGGGATGAGCCGAACACCCCCGGGTTCGGTTCGCACCAGAACGTTCGAACAGACCGCGGGTTCGCGCAAACATTTCGAACCCCATTGAAGTCTATGGGACCCGAACGTTCAAATTCAAAAACGGTCATTTTAAAGACCAAAATTCAATAAAATGTTGAAAAACTTCGTTCAGAACCCGGGTCTTGCCCCAGGGAACATGTATCAATGGAATTTTTTTTTTTTAAAACGCCCGTTTTTTGCGGAGCAGCCATTTTAATGATGCTTAAAGTGAAAATAAATAAATAAATTCCTTTAAATATCACACCTGCTGGTTGTCTATAGTAGTGGCACGTGTTTAGAAATGTCCCTGCACAACATGAAAGGACCAACAAAAAAAGTAATTAATGCTACTTGCGCAAGTTCTGTGTAGCAACATTATGTCGAATATTTTAGCGGTGGTGGTGGGGGGCCATTATTGTTGTGTGAAAGAAATTTTTTAGAAAAAAGGGCACCCCTCAAACATACTGTAATTGGAGCGCAACAAGGAGCCACGTGCAAAGTATTGCATCAAAAATTGTTATTAGGCGCCCCTGTTAAACAGGGGCTGGAAAATTGTGCCTTGGGCACAACACAACACTTGCAACCCCTCCCAATAACTCCAATTGGAGCGCAACAAGGAGCCACGTGTAGAATATTGCATCAAAAATTGTTATTAGGCACCCCTGTTAAACAGGGGCTGAAAAATTGTGCCTTGGGCACAACACAACACTTGCAACCCCTCCCAATAACTCCAATTGGAGCGCAACAAGGAGCCACGTACAAATTATTGCATCAAAAATTGTTATTAAGCGCCCCTGTTAAACAGGGGCTGGAAAATTGTGCCTTGGGCACAACACTTGCAACCCCTCTCAATAACTGCAATTGGAGCGCAACAAGGAGCCACGTGCAAAGTATTGCAACAAAATTTTTTATTTGGCGCCCCTGTTAAACAGGGGCTGAAAAATTGTGCCTTAGGCACTGGTGGCGGAGCCCAGAAACACAACATTTCTTACTAGCTATCAGCAAGAAAAGTGAGGAGGAGAAGGAAATTCCATCAGCAGCATAAGAGGACAGTCACTCAGCATCAGCAGTCTAAAAGGGATCCGACATTTCAACAAAAAATATATTATTCATTAATATCAGCATCAGGTGCTTGGTAGCTGGTGTTGATCCAAGCCTGATTCATTTTGATGAAGGTCAGTCGATCAACAGAGCTGGTGGAGAGGCGCACCCTGTGATCAGTGACAAAGCCTACAGCAGCACTGAATGTCCATTCTGAAAGAACACTGGATGCAGGGCAAGCCAGTAGCTCAATTGGTTACTGGGCAAGCTCTGGCCAGTGATCCATCCTCAAGACCCAGTAAGCCAGAGGATTTTCGGTGGGGAAGGTGTCCAAGTTGGATCTTGCCCCTAGGTATTCCCGGACCATGTAAAGCAGACGCTGGCGATGGTTGCTGGAACGGGTCAGACCTTGGGGCTGCGGACTAAAAAACTGCCTGAACGCATTGGTCAGACGACCACCTTCTCCACCGCCCCTCCTGTGACTCACCGAAGCCTCAGCAAGACGTTGTCCAGAGCCAGGTTTTGGTAATCCCCCCGGTTCTGGGAATGCATTGCACAGACCCTTCTGCAAGGCCTCCCGCAGAAGTTTCATCTTCTGCTCCCTCTGCGATGGCAAAATAAGGTCCGCAACCTTACTCTTGTAACGTGGATCAAGGAGAGTCGCCAGCCAGTAATGATCCCTCTCCTTAATAGCACGTACACAAGGATCCTTACGCAGGCTTTGCAGAATCAGGGAGGCCATGCAGCGTAGGTTTGCTGAGGCATTCGGGCCACAGTCCTCTGGGTCACTGAGGACGACAGGATCCACAGGCACCTCATCCCAGCCACGTAAAACTCCACGTGCTCCTTGGGACTGTAAATGATCCCTTGAAGACTGCTGCTGCTGAGTGCTCCATGCTGCTGATACAATCCTCCTCCTCCTCTTCCTGTGTGCTAGGTGGGCAAGCAGGACCACTGTCTGGGTAAAGGGGGCCTTGAGAGCTAAGGAAGTCCTCCTCTTCCTCCCTCTGTTCTGCCTCAAGGGCCCTGTCCATTATTCCACGTAGCGTGTGCTCCAACATGTGAATAAGAGGGACAGTCTCACTGATGCATGCACTGTCACTGCTCACCATCCTCGTGGCCTCCTCAAATGGTGACAGGACAGTGCATGCATCCCTGATCAAGGCCCACTGGCGTGGTAAAAAAAAAACCTAGCTGCCCTGACCCAGTTCTGCTGCCATATTGGCACAGGTACTCATTGATGGCCCGCTGCTGCGTGTGCAGCCGCTGCAGCATGGCCAACGTTGAGTTCCATCTGGTGGGCATGTCACAAGTTAGGCGGTTCTTGGGCAGGTTGTATTCCCTTTGGAGGTCAGTCAGCCGAGCAGTGGCATTATATAACCTCCGAAAATGCACACAGACTTTCCTGGCCTGCTTCAGGACATTCTGCAAGCCCGGGTACCTGCCCAAGAACCGCTGCACCACCAAATTGAGGACATGCGCAAAACAGGGCACGTGGGTGAGTTTTCCCTGTCGCAGGGCAGAGAGGAGGTTGGTGCCATTATCGCTGACCACCATTCCAGGCTTCAGCTGGCGTGGCGTCAACCACCTCTCAGCCTGACCCTGCAGAGCTGAGAAAATCTCTTCCCCAGTGTGGCTCCTGTCTCCCAAGCACACCAGCTCTAGCACCGCATGGCATCTCTTGGCCTGCATTCCTGCGTATCCCCTCGTACGCCTACGGAGCACGGCTGGTTCGGAGAAAACATCCCCACAGGAAGAGACCACAGAGGAAGAAGAAAAGGAGGGGGTGGAGGAAAGAGGTGTGTCACAAGCAGTAGTATTTTTTTGGAGGCGTGGTGGCGGAACAACCTCCAAAACTACTGGACCTTGCCCTGCGTCCTTCCCAGCTGCCAGCAGAGTCACCCAATGCGCCGTAAAAGACAGGTAACGTCCCTGTCCATGCCTGCTGGACCATGAGTCAGCGGTAATATGCACATTACCACTGACCTCCCTGTCCAGCCAGGCATGGACATTGCCTTCCACATGCTGGTAGAGAGCCGAAATAGCCTTCTGTGAGGAAAAGTGGCGTTTTGGTACTTGCCACTGAGGTATTGCACATTGCACAAACTCACGGAAGGGGGCAGAATCTACCAACTGAAAATGTAGCAGTTGAAGTGCTAGCAATTTCGCTAAGCTAGCATTCAACTGCTGGGCATGTGGGTGGCTGGGATTGTACTTCTTTCGGCGCTGCAGCAGCTGAGGCAGGGAAATTTGCCTGGTACTATCAGTAGATTGACCGCTACTACTAGCTTGTGACACACCTATTTCTTCACCTTCACTGCAGGCTTCAGAAAGGACTGGGGGTCTACTGGGGTTGGAGGTCCCAGAAGGGCAAGGGGGGTACGCTTTTGTCTTTGGTGTGGGTCTTTCTGGTGTGCTTGCCAACGAGCTGCGTGGCAGGTCGACATATATCTGGACAAGCATGTGGTACCCAGGCGGTTGATGTTTTGGCCACGTGAGATACGCTTGCGACATAAGTTGCAAATAGCAAAGGTACGATCTTGTGGACATGTTTCAAAAAAGGCCCACACCAAAGAACTTTTGCTGTACCGGTCAGACACAGCAGCGCCATGCACAAGCGCCGTAGGTGTGCGCTGTAATGCAGTGGGTGTGACCTTAAGCTGACCCCTGGAGGGCATCCTGCCTCTTTGGAGATGTGCCTGTGCCTCGTCGTCCTCCTCCTCCTCCTCCTCCTCTCTCCTATCAGGCACCCAGGTAGAGTCAGTGACCTCATCATTCCCTCCCTCCTCATCACTGTCAACAACCTGGCAGTATGCTCCAGCTGGGGGAACATCATCATTGACAAATTGCTGTCCCTCTCGGCCACCCCCTCTCCCTGGGCTCACATCAATACCTTCCTCTATCAGTGTTCCGTCATCGGAGTCTACAAAACGCTGCACATCTTCCTGCAGCATGTACCCCACACTGTGTTGAAACAGTTCGGGGGACTCCTCAGGAGGACATGGTGGTACTAGGGAAGTATTGTGTGAAGCTATTGTGCAAAGGGAAGAGGACACCTTGGTAGCTACTTTGCCAGATAAACTTTGATCTGTCTGTGTGAGAGAGGATGAGGAGGATGAGGACGGCTTGGTCATCCACTCTACTAATTCCTCTGCATGTTGAGGTTCAACACGGCCACGGGCTGAAGAGGATGCACCACATCCACTACCAGCGTTACCTCTACATGCAGAGCCTGCTTGCCCTCCTGACTCTCTGCCTCTCTTTGTTCTCCTTCCAGACATATTGAAGTGCTCAGGTGGTATGTAACAGCACAAGCGGAGTGACACTAAATGCGCTCAGGTGATATATAACAGCACACGTACAGTGGCACTACCTGCGCTCAGGTGGTATATAGCAGCACACGTACAGTGGCACTAACTGCTCTCAGGTGGTATATAGGAGCACACGTACAGTGACACTATCTGTGCTCAGGTTGTTTATAGCAGCACACGTACAGTGGCACTATCTGTGCTCAGGTGGTATATAGGAGCACACGTACAGTGGGACTATCTGTGCTCAGGTGGTATATAGCAGCACACGTACAGTGGCACTATCTGTGCTCAGGTGGTATATAGCAGCACACGTACAGTGGCACTATCTGCGCTCAGGTGGTATATAGGAGCACACGTACAGTGGCACTATCTGTGCTCAGGTGGTATATAGCAGCACACGTACAGTGGCACTATCTGTGCTCAGGTGGTATATAGCAGCACACGTACAGTGGCACTATCTGTGCTCAGGTGGTATATAGGAGCACACGTACAGTGGCACTATCTGTGCTCAGGTGGTATATAGCAGCACACGTACAGTGGCACTATCTGTGCTCAGGTGGTATATAGGAGCACACGTACAGTGGCACTATCTGTGCTCAGGTGGTATATAGGAGCACACGTACAGTGGCACTATCTGTGCTCAGGTGGTATATAGCAGCACACGTACAGTGGCACTATCTGTGCTCAGGTGGTATATAGCAGCACACGTACAGTGGCACTAGTACAGCACACGTGTGGCACTATCTGTGGCACTATCAGGTGGTATATAGGAGCACACGTACAGTGGCACTATCTGTCTTCAGGTGGTATATAGGAGCACACGTACAGTGGCACTATCTGTGCTCAGGTGGTATATAGGAGCACAAGTACAGTGGCACTATCTGTGCTCAGGTGGTATATAGGAGCACACGTACAGTGGCACTATCTGTGCTCAGGTGGTATATAGCAGCACACGTACAGTGGCACTATCTGTGCTCAGGTGGTATATAGCAGCACACGTACAGTGGCACTATCTGTGCTCAGGTGGTATATAGGAGCACACGTATAGTGGCACTAACTGCGCTCAGGTGGTATATAGGAGCACACGTACAGTGGCACTATCTGTGCTCAGGTGGTATATAGCAGCACACGTACAGTGGCACTAACTGCGCTCAGGTGGTATATAGGAGCACACGTACAGTGGCACTATCTGTGCTCAGGTGGTATATAGGAGCACACGTACAATGGCACTATCTGTGCTCAGGTGGTATATAGGAGCACACGTACAGTGGCACTATCTGTGCTCAGGTGGTATATAGCAGCACACGTACAGTGGCACTATCTGTGCTCAGGTGGTATATAGGAGCACACGTACAGTGGCACTATCTGTGCTCAGGTGGTATATACCAGCACACGTACAGTGGCACTAACTGTGCTCAGGTGGTATATAGGAGCAGACGTACAGTGGCACTATCTGTGCTCAGGTGGTATATACCAGCACACGTACGGTGACCCCAAATGTGCTCAGGTGGTATGTCACAGCACACGTACGGTGACCCCAAATGCGCTCAGGTGGTATGTCACAGCACACGTACGGTGACCCCAAATGCACTCAGGTGGTATGTCACAGCACACGTACGGTGACCCCAAATGCGCTCAGGTGGTATGTCACAGCACGCACACAGTCAGAGCGACTGCGTTTCTGTGCAATTCAATAGCCCACTTGCATTAACAGCAACTGCCTTTCCGTGCAAATAAATAGCACACGTGCAGTAACAGTTAATGCGTCTATGTGCAATGAACTAACACGTGTACACTAACACATTAGAGCATCAAGCACAATCTCCTGCCTGACAGATACTAATAGCAGAACTAGCTAAGCTATACAGTTTATAAATATATTGACAACTCCTAGGGATGTCAATATATTCTCTACAAACTGTACATTTAACTATACTAACTAGTAGCCTCCCTGATCTATCTATCTATCTATCTATCTATCTATCTATCTATCTATCTAAAAAGACACTGTGGGGTAGATTCATGTAGATCAGCGGATCTTTTGATCCGCGTGATCTATCTTTTTTACGATCCGCCTGCGCCAGTTTTTGAGGCAAGTGCTGTATTCAGAAAGCACTTGCCTCGTAAGTAGCCCTGGCGGATCGTAAATCCCCCGGCGGAATGCAAATTCCGCGGCTAGGGGGAGTTTACTATTTAAATCAGGCGCGTCCCCGCGCCGATTGTACTGCGCATGCGCCGCCGGCTAAATTTCCCAGCGTGCATTGCTTTAAATGACGTCGCAAGCACGTCATTGTTTTAGACGTTAACGCAATTAACGTATGGCCGTATTCCCGGACGACTTACGTAAACGACGTCAAAAATTTAAAACTCGACGCGGGAACGACGGCCATACTTAACATAGGATCCGCCGCACTTACCCCGCATATAGCAGGGGTAACGACCTGCCGGAAAAAGCCGAACGCAAACGACGTAAAAAAAAAGCGACGGCCGGGCGTTCGGTTCTGAATCGGCGGTTCTCCTCATTTGCATATTTGTCGCGTAGAAAAAAAGAAGCGCCACCTAGCGGACGGTGGGAGAATGCAGCCTAAGCGCCGACAGTGTAACTCACTTACACCAGTCGGCTCTAAGGGAGATCTATGCGGAACCTGATTCGAGGAATCAGCCGCATAGATCCGAGCGTCGGATCTCACAGATCCGACGGTGTATCAGTAGATACACCGTCGGATCTCTATGTGAATCTACCCCTGTGTCTCTATCTATCTATCTCTCTCTCTCTCTGTCTGACTTCTCTGTAAAGCAAGCCGGAACACACTACACAAGGCCGCCCGGGAGGCGGCCTTTTATAGTGTGGGGCGTGTGCTAAAGCCCTGAGCCCTAATTGGCCAAAGCACCCAGGCTTTGGCCAATTAGGTCTCTTCATTTTTGGGCGCTGTGATTGGCCAAGCATGAGGGGTCATGATGCATGCTTGGCCAATCATCAGCGCGCAACGCCGCAGTGAATTATGGGCCGTTGCGCGTCATTCGAATTTGGCGCGAACGACCCGATTTGTTCGTTTTCGACGAACGATCGAACAGCCGATGTTCGATGCCAACATGTGTTCGCATCGAACGCGAAGCTCATCCCTACTTCAGAGAATCAAAAGAGAGTTGAGCTTTGTTGGACCATGTAAAAGGAATCTTTGAACTTGTTAAACTACTGAGTGGTTTCACAACAGCAGAGAAATTTTTGATGAATTTGCGGTAGTAGTTGGAAAAACCAAGAAAACATTGTAACGCCTTCCGGGAACGTGGTACAGGCCAAGAGAGGATGCACTCTACCTTCGAGTGGTCCATTTGAATGCCTTCAGGAGTGACATAGTATCCTAGGAAGGAGATGCAGGCTTGACCGAAGACACATTTTTCGAATTTGGCATATAAAGAATGTGTTCTGAGTCTGGCTAGAACCCAACGCATGTTCTCAGTAGATGACAACACATACATCAAGCAAGTCACGGAAAATGTCATTGATGAAAGGTTGCTGGTACGATGGACAAACCAAATGGCATGACGGTATACTCAAATAATCCATAACGAGTTCTGAAGGCTGTTTTCCATTCGTCACCAGAACGAATTCTAATCAAATTGTAGGCACCCCTGAGGTCTAATTTTGTAAAAAAAAATTGAAGTTTGTAGTTGCTCGAGTAACTCAGGGATGAGAGGTATAGGATAACGATCCTTAACTGTAATCGTGTTGAGAGAGCAATAATCTATAATGGGTCTTAGAGAACCATCCTTATTCTTAACAAAGAACATTCCAGCACTGGCTGGGGAAGTGGATGGCCTAATAAATCCCTTCTTTAAGTTTTCGTCTAGATAGACCTTCCTTGGGATTGGACAACCAGGCACAAGGTCAATGGGACAGTCATAACTTCAGTGTGTGGGTAGGATCTCGGCCTTGGTCTTGCTGAAGACATCTGCGAAGTCCTGCAGATGGACTGGAAGATCAGTTGAGTGAGCCTCAGCTACAAGGATGGGAGAGATAGGATAGCAAGTCTGTTTACAGTAGGTGGAGTGTAGATGGACCGTCCTATCGGACCATTGGAGGGTTGGTGAAGGAGCAACCACGGAAGTCCAAGCACAATAGGAAATATCGGAGATGAAATGATATTGAAAACTGAGGATTTGGTATGACCGTCCCCACATGTGACCAGTAGCTGATGTGTTTGGGTAGTTATAGGGCCCGAAACTGAACTTTAACCGTCAATGAAGGTAACAGAAAGAGGAGTATGTTTAGTCACCCATGGAATCTTCTTGGAATGAACTAGGCCAGTGTTAATAAAGTTGCCACAGGCTCCAGTATCAACCATAGCATCAACGGTGATCCTTTCGTGTTCCCACTGTAGGGTAAGAGGAATGAAAATGTAGCGATTAGTTATGATCTGAGATCAATTGTGCTTACTGATATGTGATATATTGCCTTCAGACTTCTTTGAGGGAAGTGGGCAACAAGAAACTGAATGGTCAGAGCAAGCACAGTATAAGCAGAGGTTTTGAACTCTCCTTCTTTGTTTCTCCTTAGGGGATAGGGGCCCCCTGATTGACCCTATGTCCATGGGTTGCCCTACAGGAGGTGAACTAGCTCTTATAGGAGTTGGAGGAATAGATGAATTAGCTCGTTCCACCTTTCTTTCTCTGAGGCGGCGGTCAATTGAAACAGAGGGATGCATGAGGTCTTCTAGGGACATAGGCAGTTTGGTACGAGCTAGCTCGTCCTTCAAAGCTTCAGATAAGCCTAAGCGGAATTGATTCCAGAGTGCAATATTGTTACATTGAGAATCACGACAGCAACACTTGAACTCAAAAATCTTCAACAGGTCTCCTACCCTGTTTTAGATTCCTGATTGTATTTTCAGCAGTAAGCTGCTTATTGGGATCCTCATAGAGGAGGGACATGTCTTCCAAAAAAGTGTTGAAAGAACCCAGGAGTTCTCCTTGCTCTTCTAGATGGGTGTAATGTAAAGGGGTCCAGAGGTGCAGGGTGCTGTGTAATGTAAAGGGGTCCAGAGGTGCAGGGGGCTGTGTAATGTAAAGGGGCCTAGAAGTGCAGGGGCTGTGTAATGTAAAGGGGCCCAGAGGTGCAGGGTGCTGTGTAATATAAAGGGGTCCAGAGGTGCAGGGTGCTGTGTAATGTAAAGGGGTCCAGAGGTGCAGGTTGCTGTGAAATGTAAAGGGGGTCCAGAGGTGCAGGGTGCTGTGTAATATAAAGGGGTCCAGAAGTGCAGTGTAATGTAAAGGAGTCCAGAGGTGCTGTGTAATGTAAAGGGGTCCAGAAGTGCAGTGTAATGTAAAGGGGTCCAGAAGTGCAGTGTAATGTAAAGGGGTCCAGAAGTGCATGGTGCTGTGTAATGTAAAGGGGGTCCAGAGGTGCAGGGTGCTGTGTAATGTAAAGGGGTCCAGAGGTGCAGGGTGCTGTGTAATGTAAAGGGGTCCAGAGGCACAGGGTGCTGTGTAATGTAAAGGGGTCCAGGGGTGCAGGCTGCTGTTTAATGTAAAGAGATCAAGATGTGCAGGGTTCTGTGTAATGTAAAGGGGTCCAGAGGTGCAGTGTAATGTAAAGGGGTCCAGAGGTGCAGGGTGCTGTGTAATATAAAGGGGTCCAGAGGTGTAGGGTGCTGTGTAATGTAAAGGGGTCCAGAGGTGTAGGGTGCTGTGTAATGTAAAGGGGTCCAGAGGTGCAGGGGGCTGTGTAATATAAAGGGGTCCAGAGGTGCAGGGTGCTGTGTAATGTAAAGGGGTCCAGAGGTGTAGGGTCCTGTGTAATGTAAAGGGGTCCAGAGGTGCAGGGGGCTGTGTAATGTAAAGGGGCCTAGAAGTGCAGGGGCTGTGTAATGTAAAGGGGCCCAGAAGTGCAGGGTGCTGTGTAATATAAAGGGGTCCAGAGGTGCAGGGTGCTGTGTAATGTAAAGGGGTCCAGAGGTGCAGGTTGCTGTGTAATGTAAAGGGGCCTAGAAGTGCAGGGGGCTTTGTAATATAAAGGGGTCCAGAGGTGCAGGGTGCTGTGTAATGTAAATGAGTCCAGAGGTGCCGGGTGCTGTGTAATGTAAAGGGGTCCAGAGGTGCAGGGTGCTTTGTAATGTAAAGGGGTCCAGAGGTGCAGGGTGCTGTGTACTGTAAAGGGGTCCAGAGGTGCAGGGTGCTGTGTGGTGTAAAGGGGTCCAGAGGTGTAGGGTGCTGTGTTATGTAAAGGGACCCGGAGGTGCAGGGTGCTGTGTAATGTAAAGGGGCCCAGAGGTGCAGGGTGCTGTGTAATGTAAAGGGGTCCAGAGGTGCAGGGTGCTGTGCAATGTAAAGGGGTCCAGAGGTGCAGGGGGCTGTGTAATGTAAAGGGGCCTAGAAGTGCAGGGGACTGTGTAATGTAAAGGGGCCCAGAAGTGCAGGGTGCTGTGTAATATAAAGGGGTCCAGAGGTGCAGGGTGCTGTGTAATGTAATGGGGTCCAGAGGTGCAGGTTGCTGTGTAATGTAAAGGGGCCTAGAAGTGCAGGGGGCTTTGTAATATAAATGGGTCCAGAGGTGCAGGGTGCTGTGTAATGTAAAGGGGTCCAGAGGTGCAGGGTGCTGTGTAATGTAAAGGGGTCCAGAGGTGCAGGGTGCTGTGTAATGTAAAGGGGTCCAGAGGTGCAGGGTGCTGTGTGGTGTAAAGGGGTCCAGAGGTGCAGGGTGTTGTGTAATGTAAAGGGGCCCAGAGGTATAGGGTGCTGTGTAATGTAAAGGGGTCCAGAGGTGCAGGGTGCTGTGTAATGTAAAGGGGTCCAGAGGTGCAGGGTGCTGTGTAATGTAATGGGGTCCAGAGGTGCAGGGTGCTGTGTAATGTAATGGGGTCCAGAGGTGCAGGGTGCTGTGTAATGTAATGGGGTCCAGAGGTGCAGTTGTGGAGAGGGGTACCCAGTAGTGACATAGAGATATTGAATGATGCAGGGGACGCAGTGGGGTGTTTTTACATTTTACCTTGGGGGGGGGGTGCCAGATATAGGATCCGCTCCGGGTGCCAAATGCTCTAGGTACGCCTCTGCATGTTGGGTATCTATTTACTCGGCATAACATCATCTTAGATATTATGCAAAAATATGGGGCTAACAAAACTGTTTTATTTCCCAAACAAGGCATTCTAAAAATTGCTGTGCAAATGCCGTGCTGGATAAAAAGTTGCAACAACCGCCATTGTATTCTTTAGAGTCTTTGCTTAAAAAGCATATATAATGTTTTGGGGTTCTATGTAATTTTCTAGCAAATAAATGATGATTTTTACAGGAGGAGAGAAATGTCAGAATTGGTCTGGGTGCTCCCTGCATGTTGGGCCTCTGTATGTGGTCACGCTGCGTAAAAGTCTCACACATGTGATATCGCCATACTCTGGAGGAATAGCAGAATGTGTTTTGGGGTGTAATTTGTGCTATGCATATGCTGTGTGTGAGAAATAACCTGCTAATATGATTTTTTTGGGGGGGAAAAAATAAAAATAAAAAAATCTTGATTTTGCAAAGAATTGTGAGAAAAAATTACAACTTGAAAAAACTCACAATGCCTCTTTCTAAATACCTTGGAATGTCTTCTTTCCTCAAAAAAGGTCATTTAGGGGGCATTGTACTTTTCTGGCCTGTTAGGGTCTTAAGAAATGAGATAGGCCATCAGTACTTCAGGTGTGATCAATTTTCAGATATTGGCACCATAGCTTGTGGACGCTATAACTTTCACAAAGTCCAAATAATATGCACCAATTTGTACTTGTTTTTACCAAAGATATGTAGCAGTATAAATTTTGGCCAAAATGTATGAAGAAAATTTACAAATTCGATACATTTTATAACAGAAACAAAGAAAAAATATTTTTTTTACAGAATGTTCAGTCTTTTTCTTTTATAGCGCAAAAAATAAAAAACCCAACTGTGATTAAATACCACCAAAAGAAAGCTCTATTTGTGGGAAAAAAGGACAACAATTTCATTTGGGTACAGTGTTGTATGACTGAGTAATTGTCATTCAAAATGTGAGAGCACCGAAAGCTAAACATTTGTCTGGTTATTAACCACTTAAGACCCGGACCAATACGCTGGTAAATGACCCAAGGTGTTTTTGCGATTCGGCACTGCGTCGCTTTAACAGACAATTGCGCGGTCGTGCGACGTGGCTCCCAAACAAAATTTGCGTCCTTTTCTTCCCACAAATAGAGCTTTCTTTTGGTGGTATTTGATCACCTCTGCGATTTTTATTTTTTGCGCTATATACAAAAATAGAGCGACATTTTTGAAAAAAAAACACTATTTTTTACTTTTTGTTAAAAAAAAATCAAATAAACTAAATTTTAGTCAAACATTTAGGCCAAAATTTATTTAGCCACATGTCTTTAGTAAAAAAAAAAAAAATCGCAATAAAAAAAAATAGCTACCTAGCGGGAACAGCGACACTAATACAGCGATCAGAAAAATGATCGCTTAGTGACGCTGGCAATAGGGAGTGAAAGGGTTAACTAGGGCGGTGATCAGGGGGTTAAAACTTTATTAGGGGGGGTGGGGGGGCTATCCTGAACCTAACACTAACTGTTTTTTACACTGCCTGTCACACTGACACTAAATGCAGTGATTAGATCACTGCATTCAGTGACACTGTGACAGGGGGGTGGGGGGGCGATCACAAGGGGTTAATATGCCTATGTGAGTGTGTGTCAGTGTTGTGTTGGTGCACACTTACTTGTGATGTCTTCTCTCATCAGCAGCGCTGGGAAACAGCGCTGCGATGAGAGGTGACATCATTTCCTCCTTCCTGTGTAAACACAGGAGGAGGAACTGACAGGATGGGAGCGATCGCGGGGGGGCGGGTAAGCGCCGACATCCGCCCGCTGATCCCGGATCGCTCCCGGAGCCAGGGGGACCCCCGCACGCCACGGAGGGGGTCCCGATGGGACCCCCGAACCGCACTTAGGCGGGCACGTAAATTTACGCCCTTGTGCCTGTACGTGCCATTCTGTGGCCGTATATGTGCGTGCGGGGGTCCTTAAGTGGTTAAGGGTGTTTAAGTGCTCAGTGGTCAAGTGGTTAATGTTACAACATGATGCCTTTGTCCCATTGAAATATTGTAAAGAAAAGGGAGGCTGTATTGGAATATAATGGCATCGTATGAGCAACTGATAGACAGTCAAATTTATAATGTAAAATATTTTTATTACAAAGTAAACATTTCTAAACATTTACAATAAAATATTGATTGTGACAACCAAAAAACAGCTTAGCATTAACATTGTATTAACAAGGATGTATACAAAACATCAAATATTGTGCAGTGTATTTAAACTCTACGGGCCAGATTCACGTATTCCAGAGCATCTTTGCTCTGGAGTAACGCTTCTGATTTGCGTTGCGCTGCCGAATTTTTAGGAGCAAGTGCTGTCATTCACGAAGCACTTGCTCCTAAAGTTGCGGCAGCGCATCGCAAATGAGCCGGCGGAATTCAAATGTCGCGGGTACGGGGCGTGTAGTATGCTAACTACGCGCGATCCCGCCGCCGACGTACTGCGCACGTCGATGTCAAAACATCCCCGTGCGCATGCTCCAAAATCTGTGAATGAACGTCAATGACGTCACATTCCCATTCATGACCGTTTTACGCAAGCGACGTTTTTTTTTTTTTTCCCGACGCGATGACGACGCCTATACCTACATAGGATACTAACCCCATGTAGGTATAACTATGCGCCGCGTATCCCGTCCGGAAACGTCGTAACGTCACTGCGTCGCGCCGGATTTCGATCGTGAATTGCCGATTTCCGCTCATTAACATATTTTTTGAGCGTAAATCGGCGGGAACGCCCCCGGCGCCATTTTTAAATTGAAGTAAAGATGCGATGGCGAAACTCAGTTACGCTCATCGCATCGGAACTTCAACCCGGCGTTTCTTGTTTTCTGGTTACAGAAAACAGAAACGCCGGCTCAAAGCCACTGTTACGCTGGCGGATCACTCGATCCGCCAGCGTAACCTTTCATGAATCTGGCCCTACATGTTGCATGTTTCACGGTTACTTGATGTCCGCTTCCTCAGGAGCCATACATAGGCACATAGTTTATTAAACTATGTATACAGGATATGTCACAAAACTAAAAACAAAGAAATAGACATTAGTATTTTTATACATTGTGGAAAATATATTATTATTTACAGTTATATAGATAAAAGTACATCCATCTGCTAATATATAACCATCGTTCAAGACAATCTCACAGTGGATGCTGTGTCAGGTAAGTGGCCAAGATCCCGGTCCAGTAAAGCAACCCACCGCGGGGGGACACAAAAATGCAGGATGATACACATAAATTGGTACAACCTGGGTAAAATATTTAAATTAGACATATGTCAGTATATTCATATTCTCCTCTGGTCCACATGAAGTGGCCAGGTGGTAAAATATATTGGAATATAGATAATATTACTTGTGTGTGTGTGTGTATTGTGACAGGAAGTCAGGCAAATCTGTGGGTGTTGTCACAGATGGGAGATACATTTCTGCCTTGTTTAGACAATACACCAATTACTACCAGGTGTCGGCTGCAGAAGTAGCCAGAAAGATTTAGGGCTTTGAAAACTTCAGCTGTTCAGAATGAGGCAATTAAGGCCTCTATAAGTCATCCAGAGGAAGACTACTGATTGCTGCATCCTGAGGCTTTTGGAGTTAAGGAGAGCAGTGAGAAAGACTTCTTGAAGAGGTGAGGTGGTTGTTGATTTTTCTGTGTGATAAAAATCAAAAAGACTATTGTTTCTCTGTTGTATGACCTGCAGTGTCTGCCCAGCAGTAAGCAGTAGGCAGTGCCAGACTCCATAGATAGGTTCCTGTGTGGTGAAGGTAGATGCCCCAAGTGGCCAGAGTTTATTTTTTATTTTTTTCACATTCAAAGATTTTATTAATTAAAAGTCAGAAGAAACAAGACATGCATGCATGAAGGCCCACCACAGATGCAACTGCGTATAAATCAGGCTTGGTACAGAAGCAGATACAAATCTCCAAAAGGTAACAAGGGAAACAGTCACATACAAGGGTGCATATGCAGTTGTGGATTCCACACAACAATGGGAATAAATGTTATATCACATGCATTGATAGAGCTCTAAATATTCGTGTCATTGAGGTATCAGCTCACAGGCGTGCCTCCTAAAGGTTGGTCAGGGAGCCAAAAGCGCCCACAGATTTCAAAGAAAAAAGTCTTAGAAGAAGGAAGGAAGGAAGTTGAAAATAACAAGAAAGAGAGAGGGGGTGTGGGGAAGGTGGGGTAAGGTACTGAAATTCACTGTGTATAAATGGAACGTCCGATAACCGGTACAACTGTAGGTGTCCATAATGAGCTCTCGGAACCAGAAAACCCAGTAGTATCTCTAGTGTGTCATCAGGTCATCATAGACTCATAGTCATGCGAAAATCTGTAAGCGAACCATGGTCGCCAGGTGTCAAGGAATTTCTCCGCTGTTCCCCCGTCCTGAGCCAACATGTCCTCCATCTCACACACTTCCGCCACCCTGCGGAGCCATTCCTGAGTGGAAGGCACTGTGGTGGTGTTCCAGTGGAGGGGAATCAAAGACTTAGCCGCATTTAGCAGGTGTTTAGTTAGGGAATTTTTGTAACAAGAAAGTGAGGCGGAGGACAGGTGTAGCAGACAACAGGCAGCAGACAATTCCAGGGATGTTTCTGTGATCCTTTTGATTGTATCACAAATCTCCGTCCAGAAGGTAGAAATCGAGGGGCATGTCCACCAAATGTGGAACAACGAGCCTACCTCAGATTGGCACCTCCAACAGATGTCCGGCTTCGAGGGATTCCATTTATGGAGCCTCGCTGGTGTGTTGTACCATCTGGATAACAATTTATAGCTTGTCTCCTGCAGCCGCGTGCTGATGGAGCACTTGTGCGCCAGTATGCAGGCATTTTGCCATTGCCTGTCTGTAATGGTTAGGCCAAGATCCTCCGACCAGCTCCGTCTCTGCCTGTCCAGACCTGCCCCGTCCAAACATTTCAGCCATGCGTATGCCACCGAGGTGGCCCTGCCCACCGGGACCCGCGCGTGGCAGGTAGACTCCAGGACCGTCTGTGATCTAAATAGGTCGGGCGAGTTCTTGAATCCATTCAGATAACTGCGCAACTGAAAATATGACCACAGTTTCATATTGGGGAGATTGTTGTCTAATTTGAGTGAGGGCCAATCTTTAAGTTTGTTCCCATAATAACAGTTACCAGCCAGTAGTGGGTTGCAGATGGGTGACGATCTGAATGTCAAGGAGCGCATGCCCGGGGAGAAGTCAGGGTTGTCAGCCAGAGGGGTGAGTGGACTAGGAAAGGAGGAGAGTTTCTTCAGCCTGGAGAGCGAATGAAAAACTCCCAAGGTGGTTCCTGTGATAGGATTTTTACGAAGGGGCATTGGACACTTGGGCCACGCGATCCACGGCGAGTACAGGAGGGCTACGGGGCTAAGCTCAGTTTCTATCGCTACCCAGTCTTTTGCGTGTCCATGGCAATGCGAGTCAAGAATCCTAGCTAAGTGGGCTGCTTGGTAGTACAGTTTGAAATCAGGAAAACTCAGACCTCCTCGTTCCTTAAGTTGCATTAGACTAAGTAATTTGATTCTAGGCTTCTTTCCGTTCCAAAGGAAGCGGAGTAGAATGGAATTTAGCGAGGTGAAGAGGCGTCGCGGGATTGCGATCGGAAGGGTACGTATCAGGTATAGGAACCTAGGTAGTATCACCATTTTAACTATGGCCGCACGGCCGAACCAGGAGAAGTGTCGCAAGCCCCAGTGTTTAAGTTCCTCTTCGCAACTCCTAAGGAGCGGCGTGAAGTTCCTATCAAAGTCATCTCGCACATGTGGGGTCAGCCACACCCCCAGATATTTAAGGGCCCCGTTTTCCCAACGAAAGGGCGAGTTCGTTTTGGTAAGTGTCAGTAGTCTTTCCGGTAGCGAGATGTTGAGAGCTTCCGATTTTGTGTAATTGATTTTTAAGTTGGATAAATACCCATAGTGGGCAAATTCCTTCATTAGGTTGGGGAGCGATATGTGGGGATCAGACAGGAAAAACAAAAGGTCGTCAGCGTAGGCCGCAATTTTGAACTCACCGTCTCCCACACGGAAGCCAGTTACCGCTGTGTTCATTTTGATCGTCCTAATAAAAGGTTCTAGCGTTAGGATAAAAAGCAGGGGCGACAATGGGCAACCCTGCCTTGTCCCATTAGCGATATCGACTTTATCCGAGAGACTACCATTGATTTTTAGGCGTGCCGATGGGTTTTGATAGAGCACGGCAACCCATGTCATCATGTGCGGGCCGAAGCCCACATGGTCGCACACCGCCGTCATGAAGTCCCAAGCCACCCGGTCGAAGGCCTTCTCCGCCTCCGTAGATAGGAGAAGGCCCTCGATCTTCCGCACCTTCGCCGCGTGGGTAAGCAACAGTGCCTTGGTAACATTATCTTTAGCTTCCCGATTCGGCATGAAGCCCGCTTGTTCAAGACCAAATAGCCCAGGGAGCAGTGGGCTAAGCCTAGTGGCAATGATTTTGGCAAACAGTTTCACATCCAGATTGAGGAGTGAAATGGGCCGGTAGCTCGAGCATGAAGTGGGGTCCTTGCCAGGCTTTGGTATCACCGATATGTGGGCCAAGAGGAAATCCGGGGTCACCTGCCTGGGTGAAGACAGTGGCCCAGATTCACAGAGCAATTACGCCTGTCTAACTGGTGTTAGACAGGAGTAATTTCAAATTTTGCGCGCCGTATCACTAGTTTGAATCCTCAAACCATGATACGGCGGCTTCGGGCTTCGATCCGAGAGGCTTACGTCTTCGTAAGCCTTCGGATCTACGCTGCAATATTTTTGCGGCCGCTGGGAGGAGTCCGCGTCGTTTTCAGCGTCGGGATATGCAAATGAGTTTTTACGGCGATCCACGAAGATACGAGTGGTCTTCGCAATCGCTTTCGTCTATTTTTTTCTACCTACTGTTAGACCAGCTTTTTGCTGGTCTAACGGTGCGTAGCCCATGTTAAGTATGGCCGTCGTTCCCGCGTCAAATTTTAATTTTTTTTTTTTTTTACGTAACTCGTTCGGAATTAGGAATGTCCGTAAACGATGCTACTCAAAAAAAAATGACGTAACGACGTGATTTCGCGCAATGCACAGCGGGAAATTTCTGAACGGAGCATGCGCAGTTCGATCGCCGCGGGAACGCGCCTATTTTAAATGCTTCACGCCCCCTACTCGCGTAGATGGCTTGCGCCGGGAGAAATACACTACGCCGCCGTAGTTTACTGGACAAAATCTACCGGGATTCCACGTAGAGCCAGGTAAAATCCGGCGGCGTAGTGTATTTCAGATACTCTACGCGAATCTAATTGTATGTGAATCTGGGCCAGTGAGTTCAAGGCGTTTTTAAGGGGATCTGTAACGCGGTCTGCAAAGCTTTTATAGTAAATAGCAGAATAACCGTCCGGTCTCGGACTTTTATTAGTCTTCAACTGTCTGATCGCCACACCTATCTCCTCTGTTGTAATTGGTTGCTCCAGTGTAGCAATATCAGGGGCCGAGAGCATCGGGATGCCACTCTTGAGCAGGTATTCCCTCATAATATGTGGCCTATCGCCTGTCATGCAAGGTTGCTTATGTTGTGGAGGGAGATTATAGAGTTTTGTATAGAAATTGTGGAAATGATCCGCGATCGCCTCGGTCGTCACATCTAAACTCCCATCATCTCGTCTTATGCCAGCAATATTGTTGGCGGTGGAGCACTCACGAAGTGCCCTCGCCAAGAACCTGCCGGTCTTGTCTCCCGATTCGTAGTAGAGTCGTTTTTTGAAAAATAACAAACGTCTGGCTGATGAGTCTAGCAGCCGCTGCAATTCTCGTCTCAATTCAAGCAACTGTTTAGCTGAATCAATGGAGAGCGATTGCTTGTGTAGGGCTTCCAGGGTATTAATTCGAGCAGTCAATTTGAGCATTAAGGCCTTCCTATCCTTTTTACGCTTGGAACCAAGACCCATCAAGACCCCTCTAATGGTGCACTTGTGGGCTTCCCAGAACACAAGCGGGTCTGAGCCCGGGATGGCATTAAGTGTAAAGAATTCCGTCAGGGATTCAGTTATAGAGGGGAGCGTAGTCGGGTCAGTCAAGAGGGATGCATTGAGCCTCCACGTAGGTGAGTGCCAGGAGGGACCCGGCAGATCCATGGAGAGTGACACTGGAGCATGGTCCGAGAATGTCTGGATGCCTATATGAGCTCCCGTCACTCTCGCAAGGTCACGCTGTGTGACAAAAAGATAGTCTAATCTAGCATATCTCGCGTGCGGGATTGAGAAGTGAGTGAAGTCACGCCCCTCTGGAATGCGAGAAACGCCACGAGTCAACTAATTGGAGAGATTGTAGCATCACCTTAAGTCGCTTTAGGAGTCTATAGGTGATACACGACTTCCCGTTAGAGGTGTCTACAAGGGGGTTCAGGGGCACATTAAAGTCCCCCCCCCAAAATAATACAGCCATTGGCAAACCCCGCAAGTTCCCCAACAATTTTCCGGCAGAACGCGCCGTGGGCCTTGTTCGGGAAGTATACGTTCGCTAGCGTCAACGGGGATCCTCTGTATGTGCCCTTAAGGAAAAGAAACCTACCCCCAGGGTCGCTCAGCTGGTCCGTGATCTGGAAAGGGGCATCTCTGCTAATCAATATCGTCACACCTTTTGATTTTGAGTCATTGTTGGTCGCATGAAACACATCCGGGAAGTGGGCATTGGAGAGCCTAGGGACATGGTTGGTCCTAAAGTGGGTTTCCTGGAGGAAAACAAAATGGGGCCTACCTTTTTTTAGTTCTCTTAGGAGGGAGGAACGACGTTCCGGTACATTCAGTCCCCTGACATTGTGCGAGATCACCAGAGGGTGGTTCCCCAGGGAGGGGTAGGCCATTCTGAGAAATTCAGGCGGCGGGGCCGGTCGGAGGAGAAATCTAAAGGAGTACAACTGCAATAGACAAATTATCAACAGCACCTTTGAGTCTATTAACATCAAAACAGTAGGTAGGCTAAAGTACTTTAGCAACACGGGGTAGAGGGGATTGGTAGGGGAAGAGCCAAGGGTTGGTATAGGTAAAGGAAAGAGAAAGATCAGTAGGTATAGGAGTGGAGAAACAGAATCAGGAGAAGGCCACCTAATAGAAGATCTCCCCACGAGACCAAAATCAGTCCCGCTAGGGAGAGTCTACCTGAGGTGTAGAGCGTGCCCTAAGACCCTAGGAAGAGGTCAGAGCACTTTGCGGGGTGTTAGGGAGGCAACGACAGCGGAGCGACAGCACCCCAGACAAATCACTATCTGAACAAAAACAGCAACAGTAAATTCCAGATAGGTGATGTAAAATTATAATTTTAAAGCCCAATATTCAAGTTATTGTTGGAAAACGTCTTTGAGAACCCGGGTCTTGCCCCAGGGAACATGTATCAATGTAAAAAAAAGTTTTAAAAACGGTAATTTTTTTTCTGGAGCAGCGATTTTAATGATGCTTAAAGTGAAGAAAAAAATGAAAAAGTCCTTTAAATATCGTACCTGCTGAGTGTCTATAGTAGTGGCACGTGGTTAGAAATGTCCCTGCACAACATGAGATTACTATAAGAAAAAATAAATTTCGGTGCTTTCACAATTTGAATGACAATTACTCAGTCAAAAAAACAGTAAAGTTAGCCCATTTTTTTTCATAATGTGAAAGATGAAGTTACGCCGAGTAAATAGATACCCAACATGTCACATTTCAAAATTGCGCACACTCATGGAATGGCGCCAAACTTCGCTACTTAAAAATCCCCATAGGCGACGCTTTAATTACTTTTATCTAGGGCTGTTACTGATCAAAATGTTTGTGTTCGATTAATCTTTTTTTTTTTAATCAATTAATCGACTAATTTCGATTAATTATAACGCACATACAGATCCAACTACTTTTAGCTGATCTCCTTGCAGGCTGATTCCCAGTGCAGCTCCCAACCACTAGAAAAATTGATAGCAGGATACAAAAAACACACAAAGGCAGCGCTCGATGGGAATAGCATTACAACTTTTATAGTCTTCAAGTAGGTAACCAAATAAATATTGCACTGGAGATAAAATCGATGTAGCTACATAAACTGTAAACATGGCGTGAGTAATACCAAACGGTAGCAAAAGCAGTCATAAAAACATGTAGCTAAGTATGATACTGGTATAAAAATGTGTACAAAGATACCACTGCTGAATCCAGATGAGGAGGGGTTAACATCAGTCCATCGGCATGTAGATGTCCCATGAAGGGAACTATCAACTCCCAGTGGATGGCTGTAGAATCCCAGGTTGATAGAGGGAAGTGTAACAGCCCTTGCATGTGGCAGATAGTAAGGTCCCACCGGCATGCAGATATGAAGGCACAGCAAAGGAGCCCTTCAGATGGACACGGCAAGTCTCGCTGGTGTCCGTGACGTTACCGGATCTCCGAATGGAACTCCCTGAAGGCCCAGAAGCTGGCGAGAGTACCAATCAAAAGAATTTTAATCGATCAAAAAGATTTTGATCGATCAAAAAAATTAAAGATTAATCGATCAATTAAAAGTTAATTTGCACAGCCCTACTTTTATCGGTTACATGTTTTTAGTTACAGAGTAGGTCTAGGGCCAAAATGATTGCTCTCGCTCTAACGTTCACAGAGATACCTCACATGTGTAGCTTGAACACCGTTTTCATATGTGGGCAGGACTTACGTATGCGTTCACTTCTGCATGCGAGCACACGGGACAGGGGTGCTTTAAAAAAATGGGTATTGCAGAGTATCTGGGTATTGCAGAGTATTGGGGTATTGCAGAGTATCGCGCAGGATATTTCAGAGTATTGGGGTATTGCAGAGTATTGGGGTATTGCAGAGTATTGGGGTATTGCAGAGTATTGAGTATTGCAGAGTATCGCACAGGGTATTGCAGAGTATTGGGGTATTGCAGAGTATTGGGGTATTGCAGAATATCGCGCAGGGTATTGTGGTATTGCAGAGTATCGTGCAGGGTATTGCAGAGTATTGGGGTATTGCAGAGTATCGCGCAGGGTATTGCAGATTATTGGGGTATTGCAGAGTATCGCACAAGGTATTCTGTTATTGCAGAGTATCGCACAGGGTATAGGGGTATTGCAGAGTATTGGGGTATTGCAGAGTATTGCGCAGGGTATTGCAGAGTATTGGGGTATTGCAGAGTATTGCGCAGGGATAGCTGAGCTGGGATGGATGGATCTGTGACTGCATTTGTCACAGATCCAGCCACAGCGCTGCTGCTGCCACCCGCTCCCCCCTCTCCTCTCACACTGTATCGAACGGTACAGAGAGGAGAGGGATCACGTGGTAAACGGCCGCTATCAAAGGCAATTTACCGCGATCCATGATGATTCCAGGAGGGCGTGCGAGTGAAGGATTGTGGGAGGACGTCCCAGGGACGTCGTGTCACAGTTACCCCACCGCGCTGTAGCAGTAAAATATCTATGGCGCGGTGGGCAAGTGGTTAATACTGCTTGCCGTTTTAATGTAATGTTTGGTTCCTGCAATATGGATACAAATCATTGAAAAAAATAGCATGAGTTTCCCCACCAACATCATTACAAGACCCAGTGCCAATCCTGACCTCCCTGGGGCCCTAAGCAAAATGACATGGCACATTAAAAATGAGAAGTGGGGGGCGCTGTTCTGCTGTTGTAAATGACTCAGCCAGCGAGTTTAGAAGTGGGATGAGGGGGCAAAAATGACTTCTCACCAGGCAGGGCCTCAAGTAATTTGGGGGGCCCTTTGCAGCTTTGCGGGGCCCTAAGCGGCTTACATAGTGAGCTTATAGCGAGGATCGGCCCTAACAAGACCCTTTGGCCCTATATACTTTGCAGTATACAGGCGGTGCAAATAAGACAAGGACTGTAGGTTTGTTAAGTAGAATCTGAACCATGTCATACTGTAATTGGAGCGCAACAAAGAGCCACATGCAAAGTATTGCATCAAAAATTGTTATTAGACATCCCTGTTAAACAGGGGCAGAAAAATGTGGCCTTAGGCACAACACAACACTGCAACCCCTCACAGATACTGTAATTGGAGCGCAACAAAGAGCCACATGCAAAGTATTGCATCAAAAATTGTTATTAGACGCCCCTGTTAAACAGGGGCAGAAAAATTGGGCCTTATGCACTGGTGGCGGAGCCCAGAAACAAACATTTTCTTACTAGCTATCAGCAAGATCAGTGAGGAGGAAAATTCCATCAGCAGCATAACAGGACAGTCACTCAGCATCAGCATAGGCAGTCTCAAAGGGATCTGACATTTCAAAAACATGATTCAGTTACATCAGCATCAGGTGTTTGGTAGCTGGTGTTGATCCAAGCCTGATTCATTTTGATGAAGGTCAGTTGATCGGTCACAAAGCCTACAGCAGCACTGAATGTGCCAAAAATGAGGAAGACCTGAAAACAGCGAACTCCCGCGTCTCCTTTCATTGTTCCAACAGCCAGGAGCTGAGCATAGCAGATCTTGGGGGCTGATAATCAACTCTTGGAACAATGAAAGGAGACGCGGGAGTTCGCTGTTTTCAGGTCTTCCTCATTTTTGGCAATGTGATAATTGGGGATTACTGCCTTTGATGCCTATGTGAGAATTTGGACAGCAATTCCCTCTGACGGATGCTATTTACTTCATCTCTGTGACGGAAGGTGGATGTTTATTCAGTCATGCTGGGTTTGATCTCTGTGAGATCATAGGCTCCGGTAAGGGTCAGTGTGATCTGTGTTGGTGGAGGTCCTCTGTTTATCATCAGCCACAACGTGTGTGAATCATTTACACTTGGGACTTTCTTTTCATGTCATTTCACTATTTTCTATGTGTACTAACATATTGAGGGTACATCCTATGTTGTGTTTACAACTATATGGACTTTTGAGTACATTTATATTACTAATTAGCGCGACTCCTTTTTGTATTATATGTTTCTGTGTTGTATGACACTTTGAGACGCAGCTTTTCTTTCTTTTTTATTTGCATTTCACAAAGTATGCGCAATTTTTTCTCTGTTTATATTTTGATTTGGAGCTTGCAGACGCAAAAAACTATGATCGGTTAAAAGAGGAAATATTGGCACGTTTTGGGTGTAACCCTGGATGTCCGTGCTCAGCGTGTCCACAATTGGAGTTATCAGCTGAGGAAGCCACCTCGGTCGCAGATGTATGACCTCATCCATTTGGCTAAGAAATGGCAGCAGCCAGAAACTCTGTCCGGACCAAAAAGTTTGGAGCGAGTAGTCATGGACAAATTTCTTAGGTCTCTTCCTAACACCCTGCAGAAATGAGTGAACCATGGTGGTCCGGAAACCACAGACAAACTTGTAGACCTGGTCAAAAAGGTACATACCAGAGAATTTGTCCTCTTCCACCAGACACGCACAGACTTTCCACCCCAAGATCAGATCCTCCCCACCTATAGGTAACACTGTATCAAGGGATGGGGGTGGAGAGAGGGACCAGAGAGCAACTAGAGGTATTATCGGGACTACTGCTAATGTTTGGCGAGAGCGGCCTGAAAGACCCATCCCACAGGAAAGGACCCGAAGATTTATTTGTTACCATTGCCGGGAAGAGGGACATGTAGCAGCGGTTTGCCCAGCGGGTGATGAACCCATGCAGTTTGACTTTCTGACAGAGAGACGACAGTCCCTTTTTGCAACCACATGCACTGCAGTAAAGAGAAATGAGAAACCTTTATGTAGAATGTGCTTAGATGGTAAAGATGTTGTGGTATTGTTGGATTCAGGTAGCCTGGTCACCTTAGTCAAAAGTGATCTAGTGGTTGGAAAAACCTTACATCCTAGGAAAATGGCTGTAGTTTGTGTACATGGGGACACTCGAGAAGATCCAGTGACTACGGTTTCCTTTGAAACCTCCCTCGGTAACTTGTGTCACCAGGTGGGTTTAGTTCCCAAACTGCCACATGACGTCATTGTGGGAAAGGATTTCCCAAGGTTCTGGGAACTCTGGGACTGCCCAGATTCCCCAGTAGGTGGTTCTTCTGAGCCTGAAACATCTACTCCAGAAACCTCTAACTGTGAGGATTTTCCTGAGTTTCCATTCTCAGTCTTAGCAGGGGAAACATCAGTCCCTAGGGAGGAGCCTGCTACCACAGAAGAGGAACAGCAGCCGATAGGGTTTAATGACCTCGAGGTGCACAGAGAAAATGTTATCACTGAGCAATTGAGGGACCCCACATTGCCTAAACCGTACCGCAAGATGGTTTTGGAACTGGCCCATGGGCACATTCTTGGGGGACATTTGGGAACAGAAAAAAAACGGGAGAGGATTACCCAGAGGTTTTATTGGCCTGGGATCAGTGTGTCAGATTACTGCACCCATGCCACATTTCCGCAGTCCGTTGGTACCCCTGCCCATTATCGAGGTCCCTTTTTAGAGGATCGACATGGACTTGGTTGGCCCCTTACTGAAGTCCAATAGAGGGCACCAGCACATCTTGGTAATAATGGACTATGCCACCCATTACCCAGAAGCGATTCCTCTCTGAAACACCTCTGCTAAAACCATTGCCAAAGAGTTATTTCAGGTTTTCAGCTGAGTGGGTCTTCCTAAGGAAGTCCTAACTGACCAGGGCACCCCGTTTATATCTAGGGTGACCAAAGAACTTTGTAAACTCCTGAAAGTGACCCAATTACGTACATCAGTATATCACACTCAAACAGACGGGTTAGTGGAAAGGTTTGATAAAACCTTAAAACAAATGTTGAGGAAGGTGGTGGATAAAGACGGAAAGAATTGGGATTATCTGCTCCCTTATCTGATGTTTGCCATAAGAGAGGTTCCCCAATCATCCACAGGGTTCTTTCCGTTTGAGCTACTGTATGGGAGGCACCCCCGGGGGCCTACTGGACATTGCCAGGGAGATATGGGAGAGTGAGAGTTCCCTACATCGAAGTGTGATTTAACATGTGGCCTAAATGCAAGATAGAATTGCCCAAGTGATGCCGATTGTGAAGGAACATTTAGCCCAAGCCCAATTGGCTCAACAAAGGATTTACAATCGTGGGGCCCAGGTCCGTTCCTTTGCACCTGGTGATAGGGTGTTGGTGCTGGTCCCCATGGTCGAAAGTAAATTCCTAGCCAAATGGAAGGGTCCCTATGAAGTGTTGGAGAAAATGGGGATGGTGAATTATAAAATTAGCCAACCGGGAACATAAAAACCTGAGCAGCTCTATCACGTGAACTTGTTGAAACCATGGAAGGATAGAGAGTCCTTGGTTGCTAAGACTACCCGATTTTCTGCTCCATTTAACCTGGCTGTCCCTGAAGTTGGGATAGCGGAGACTCTGTCCAAAACTCAGCAACAGGAGGTTAAAAAATTTGTGCTCCATAATAGGAAGAAGTTTTCAGACCTGCCAGGTTGGGTCTCTGGAGTTGAACATGACATTATCACCACACCAGGGGATAAGGTCAAGTTGAAGCCTTATATAATTCCAGAAGCCCGGCGAGAGGCAATTCGCCAGGAAGTAAAAAAAATGCTTGAGCTGGGGGTGATAGAAGAGTCAAATAGTGATTGGTCCAGTCCCATTGTCTTAGTGCCCAAACCAGATGGAAGTTGGCGGTTTTGTAATGACTTTTGCTGCCTAAATAAAATCACTAAGTTTGACACCTATCCTATGCCCCACATAGATTAACTGATTGATCGCCTAGGCACTGCCTGGTACATGACGACGTTAGACCTGACCAAGGGTTATTGGTAAATTCCTCTATCGGAGTCGGCCAGGGAAAAAACAGCATTTGTAACTCCAGACGGATCTTTTACAGCCAATCCAAAAAAATGTACCCTTGGGCTAGAAGAGGCAAAGTATCTGGGGTATACCATTGGAAGAGGTCTAATCAAGCCCCAAATAAACAAAGTTGAGGCTATTCAGGATTGGCCACGTCCCACCAACAAGAAACAGGTTTGTTCATTTTTGGGGATGGTGTATTATCGCCACTTTATCCCCCATTTTGCCTCACAGGCTGCTCCCCTGACCAATTTGATGAAAGGGAAGGAGTCTGTCATGACCAAATGGACTCCCGAAGCAGAAACAGATTTTCAGGCTTTAAAACAGGCCTTATGTAGTCAGCCAGTTTTAAATTCGCCTGATTTTTCACAGGACTTTGTGGTTCAGACAGATGCGTCAAATGTGGGGTTAGGAACTGTACTGTCCCAGATTATCAAGGGACAGGAACACCCTATTATGTACCTCAGCCGAAAGTTGAAGGCCCATGAGGAGAATTATGCCACCATTGAGAAAGAGTGTTTGGTGGTAATATGGGCTTTGGATTCTCTCCGGTACTACCTCGTGGGTAGACAGTTTGAACTGGTGACGGATCATGCCCCATTGAAGTGGATGGCACAGAACAAAGAGACCATTAGGAAAATAAATAGGTGGTTCCTGGCCCTCCAGGAATTTAGTTTTGTGGTAACGCATCGCCCCGGTGTTAAAATGGGGAATGCAGATGGGTTGCCCCGAGTGCATGCGTGCCTGGCAACCTGTGTCCCATCCCTAGGGTTGAAACAAGAGGGGGGTATGTGACAGGAAGTTAGGTAAATCTGTGGGTGTTGCCACAGACGGGAGATACATTTCTGCCTTGTTTAGACAATACACCAATTACTACCAGGTGTCGACTACAGAGGTAGCCAGAAAGGTTTAGGGCGTTGGAAAACTTCAGCTGTTCAGAATGAGGCAATTAAAGCCTCTATGGACGCTGACAGACCGATTTGAACAGATATGTCTGCTGGGCTGTTTTGGTTTGCCCGCTGTACACACGATCAAACCAAAATCCCCGCCGCCAGACAGCGCTGTGACGTGGCGATGACGTTGACGCCACCACGTCACCGCACCAGGAAGTAAAACATTGCTCGCTACGTCCCCAGCGTGGCAAACTTATTCATGGACATGTGGGAACAGAAGTACATTTATAGCAGCAACATCGTGCAATTACAGATGTATAGAAGATATATCTATGACGTCTTCATCCTGTGGGAAGGCACCTCTGAGACACTAGAACGTTTTCTGAATTCACTTAATGACAACATTTTTGGCATAAAATTCACGGGAAAATGGAGCAACAGTACGGTAGAATATTTGGACTTGGAAATCTTTAAGAGTGAAAACCAACTTTGCACCAAAACGTTTTTCAAAAAAACTGATCGAAACGGTGTACCCACAAAAAGTTGTCACCATCCAAAATGGGTATCTAACATCCCTAAAGGGCAACTCTTAAGAGTTATGCCGCGTACACAGGGTCGTTTTTTGCGATGAAAAAAAAAACCGACGTTTTTTAAAACGTCATTTAAATTGATCGTGTGTGGGCAAAACGTCGTTTTTGGTCTAAAAAAAAACGACCAAAAAAAATTCCAACATGCTTGAATTTTTTGTGTCGTTTTTCAAAACGTTGTTTTTTGTGTCATAAAAAGTGATGGTGTGTGGGCAAAACGACGTTGAAAACTACGTTTTTAAACCTGCGCATGCTCAGAAGCAAGTTATGAGACGGAGCTTCAATGGAAAAGAGTGCCTTCGAATGTGGTGTACGTCACCATGCTTTGCTAGAGCTTTGTAGAAAAACTATGGTATGTACGCAACGTCATTTTGGAAAATGAAGTTTGAAAAACGTCGTTTTTTTCATGATTGAAACGTCGTTTTTTTTTCATCGCAAAAAACGACCGTGTGTATGCGGCATAAGAAGGAATTGCTATAAACAGGAAGATTTTGATATACAAGCAGATGTCCTCATCAAACGATTTAGGGAGAAAGGTTACCAGCAGTCACCACTTACTAAACTTAAAGAAAAGGTCCGAAGCATGGACGGGCAAGTATTACTGGAACCTAAACCTCCGAAACCAGGAAGGAAAAGCAATGATGTCCCGTTTGTTACAGGTTACAGTACACAACATAGACAACTGGAAAAAATCCTGAAGAAGTACTGGCCTATTCTAAAAGAGGACAGGACACTCGCTGGGATCCTTCCTAATAGACCTACATTTATCATTAAGGAACCACCTAGTCCATAATGTAGTGAATCTGCCAAAAAAAGTGGAATTATGTCCGGAATTGAAGGGTTTTTATAGATGCCAACGCTGTTTACCGTGCAAAAAAAGCAAAAAAGAAAATAGAAGGCGTCTAAATTTTTCATCAAGTTCAAACCACAGGAAGTTTGAAAATAAAAAAGTGATCACGTGTAATAGCACTCATGTCACCTATGTGATAGAATGCCCCTGTAGGTTGCAGTACGTGGGACGGACCACCAGAACCCTCAAAGTTTGCATAAGAGAACATATAAAGAACATCCGAAAAGGTTTTCCTTATCATAGCCTATCCAGACATTTCAATGAACACCATCACAAAGACCCATCACAGATGACATTCTATGGGATAGATATGGTACAAGATCACTGGAGAGGAGGGAATAAAAAGATCCTAATATCACAAAATGAAACCGAATGGATCTACCGATTGGGATCTTTGGCACCAAAGGGGATGAACCTGGACATAGACCTCAACTGCTTTATATCCAACCAATAGAATTTATTTAACGTCGAGACCACTCTTTAGAACTGCCAGTAACATTACCATCAAAAATTCATAAATAGGTCCCAAATATGAAAAAGAAAAAAAGTGGGACAAACACCAATTAAAGGACAGGACTAATCTAGACATCAAACAAAACACCTCCTCGAATATGTGAAATATCCCCCTTGTGATAGAAACCAAAAAGTGGAAAAATCACCAGAAAGTATGGATCAAAGATTAGCCCCTCCTTCCAGTATAAGATTACAAATAAGGGAGAGGAGATGGCGTGCACGTGAGGACGTGATGCACCTGTAGGTGGGAGGAGCCACGGGATTGCTGGGTCGGACGCCATCCAGGGGAGAGGACGGATCGGGCTGAAGAGTGGAGGGAGGCTAAAGGAGACACGGACAGCACAAGGCGGAAATGACCGCTACACACGACCAGCCCCGCCGCACTCCGGTATCTATCAGTAGCCGTCCCCGTAAGCCGCGCGGCATGTAGAGTTGCGTGCCGTGGCTCGATCGCCCCCTCACCTTCCTTCCCTTCCTCGTTAACATCCCCGGGAGTAGAGATCAGCGGACGCCCTAGAAGATAAGAGCTGCTCTGCACCGCACCCCCTTACTGTGCCGAAGCCTTCCCCGCAAACGATGGACAGGTTGGGCGGCATGTCATGGTAAGACACTTTCTAACCCCCTCCTTCTCATTGTCAACACCCTGGGAGGAAAAGACCAACGGATGTAGCAGAGAAGCTGGAAAGGTAAGCTTCCATGATCGACACGGACAATTGAAAGAAGACCAGCGCTGAAGGTATGATATTTTCCCTTATTTTCATATGAATAAATACAAAAGTGGAGATTCAATAAATGAGGATGGATCAGAAGGGCAAAAAAAAAAAATATGACTCCTTACTGCATATTGGGATCATAAGGAGGAACACAAATTTACCTATATAAAATGTTCTGGGACTCACCCAAAAGGTATTAAAAGAAATTACCATCATTACTGTTTGGAACTGAACTGGCACATCATATATAGTGTATACTGCATATATAATATATATCTAAATCAAATATATTGCTGAAGGGCCAAGGTTAAATGAAGAGGTGGTCAGGATAAACCTGCTTTAGAGTAGCCCCAGTCTGAAGAAACACCGTCTGTAACCTGGCTCAGAGGAGACGGGAGGCAGGGAAAAGCAGAGAGTACTTGGGGAAGTGTAACGAGTTTAAAAAAAAAAAAAAAGAGGGAGATGTTTTGGGCTTAATCATAAAGGGACAATGAGTAGAAATACTTGAGACACCCCTCGAACTCCTCCCCACACCTCTGCTCTCCCAGGACGACTTGAGAGCCCCGTCAGCCGCTGACCCATCCTGAACATTTTGCGCAAAAGGTTAAATAGAGATCTGTAGGACACTTAGGACCTAGCGGAAGGGAATAGGGGGGAAAGACCCCAGAGATCAAACTGGGTAAGAGAATCAGAAGGAGAGTATATACCATGCAAAGGATGACGAGCAGGTCAACAAAGGGGGGCCACCCGAAAACAACCCCGAATGTACCAAGTAACCCAATAGCAACAAGCTCAATCAGACAATATATGACAAAAGAGGATAGCCCACGAACCCAGGATACAAAAAAACAACAACAACAAGCAAATAAAGATAAAAAGATGGACAACAAGAATTCCCAAAATAAGACCTTAAAGGAAAAACCTATGGAATCAAGGGAAGAAGGGATCTTGGATAAAGAAGTAGAGCGCAGCTGGACAGACAAACAAAGATCAGATGAACCAGGCCCATCAAAGAGCGAAATGGCAGAGATGTTGTTGAGTTTGGAGAACGCCATTAAGGGAGAAATACAAACACTACGGACGGACCTAGGACATCTTCTCTCTAGAATAGAGTCGGTGGAAGAGAAAACGGAAAAGATTCAATATACCTAAAAGATCAAATAGAACAGATAAAATTACAGCAGAGGCACATCCTAAATAAATTGGAAGACCAGGAAAATAGAAACCGAAGAAAAAATTTAAGAATCAAATCAATACCGGAAGAGCAAGGGGAGGTGCTGAGGAAGATTATGCAGGAAATATTCAATCCAGTACTGGAAAGACCCCCAGAAGATCCAATTAGGATAGACAGAGTACATCGCGTAGGCAACCCCAGAAGAACGGACACTGAGAGGATAAGAGATGTAATAGTAAGATTCAGGTTGTTTGAAGACAGGGAAAGGATCTGGAAAAATTTAAGAGGAAAACCACCTATGGTATATAGAGGATTAGAACTCCAGATTTTCTCCGACCTTGCGTCAGAAACATTGACAAGACGACGACTATTAAAACCTCTATTAACACAGTTAACAACTCAGAAAATTAAATACAACTGGGGATTTCCAGCCTGTTTGATAGGGATCAAAGAAGGGAAATCCGCTGTCTTGAGATTCCCGGAAGATCTTAAAACATTCTGCAGCAGATTGGATATTCAAACCCCAGACCTTCCTGGCTGGGAGTAGGGGGAGAGGATGAGAGGGGGAGGGGCCAGGTTATGTTATCGTATGGTGAGGTGAAGACCGGCATCTCTCCCCCCTCTGGAATGAGGGGGGGAGAGTTAATTCCCAGGTCCCATCTAGAGAGATCTGAGCCAAGTCCAATTTGGAGACTGGCCCAGAGGCCGATAGATGGCCGACAAGGGGGGAGGGAGGGGGGAGGGAAAGGGGGGAGAGGGTTGGGGGGAGAGGGGGGAGGGGAGGTGGGAAGGAGGGGAAGGATCGAGAGGGAGGGGGAGGGAGGGTAGGTGGAGGCACTGTCATGGACCATGAGATATTAAAGTGTTTCTACGTGAAATCCATATTCATGTATTGCAGAAGATGAGACATTGTGGAGCACATATTTCAAGAGATACTGGAAGTGGCTTAATTGTCCTAAATAAGGTTACTAGGACAATGACCCTTCAATGCTTGGCTCCGACTAGTGAAATAAGTGGAGCCGGGCTTGTGAGAGACATTTTATTGTCCAGTGTGTAGAGGTGTTAATTGTTGTTCTGATTGCTTCATTGTAGTAATTACCCCCTGGGGGCTTCTGTCTCAACACCCATAGTCAGGCTATTCAAGCTTTGGGACCAATCTCTGCTGAGACATTTTGAAGTCCTCATTTGCATGAGAGAGGACTTGAGTGGAAACCACAAATGTACTTTACAATTGACCAATAGAAAAGCAGTTGTTGGGGGCGGGATGTTCCAAATTCTGTATAAAAGTGTGCTGTGTACTTTCAATAAAGAGTTCTGGTTGAACATACATACAACGCGTTTGGTGTGTGTTCTTCATGGATCCAATCGGCACATAGCTGTAGATTGGATCCCGGAATCTTGGATGACTGGACCATCAGATGTTGCAAGCTGCAAGCTGATCGAATAGAAGCGGAGGAGTGTCGGGAGAGCAGGATCTGGGCGAGCAAGGGTCTCGTCACATTGGTTGGCAGCGGTGGGATTTGCTCTCCAGTTACTGGGACAACTCCAAACCACCACCATGAATGACCAGCTATGCAGCCTGCAGGAGAACCATGCTAAAAGAATTGCTTGAAGAGCCGTGGAGCGACTGGTGGGAAGAACAAGGCCACCCTGATCATTACGCTAGCCGAGATGGATCAGAGGGATGGTGATGCAGGACCCCGGTCAGTTGAAGACTTGTTCCAGCAGCGAGTTCAACAGCGGTTGGCATTATATGGTGCTAACCCATCAGAGACCACCAGACAGGAGGCCATTAGAGACATCCAGCTGCAGGATGAGCGACAAGAGAAAGAACGAAAGCGCCAAGAGAGAGAACGAGAGCGACAACAGAGAGAACGAGAACGAGAGCGACAACATGAGCAGAGAATGGCAGAAATCCGGCGATCGGGGACAACGCCTAAAGAAGCAGCACCAAATGAAAGAAGAGGAGAGGTACAGATACCGGCGGTAACCATGGAAGAGGAATTCAGAAGGAGGTTGCGAGAGAAGCAGATACAGTACAGAGGACCAGTATCAAAGGAGGTCCTGCTTGGATGGTCTGATTCGATCCGCTGTGAACTCTGGAAAGAAGCGCTAGCCCGCGAGCAGCGACACCAGGGAAAAGCTCTCCCCGCCATCCATAGAAGGTACTGGTCACAGTATGAAGTAAGAATGCTGTTATTGGGAGAAGAACCAAAGCAGGAGTGGACAACAGAGTTAAACAGGCTGATCCGGGCAGAGATGCGGTTGGACGAGAGCTACAGAGCCCTCCGGTGGCATGCAGTCCAAGAGTGCCCGTGGTCAGCGGATGACAGCCCCACGGAAGGCTTTGACTATGATGGCCTGGGATTGTTGTATTGGAAGATGTCCAGGGATCCCGACTTTGGAAATGATCGGGAGTGGCACTTGGAGGACATAATGGAGCACAGAGAGAAAAAGTTGAATATCTCGGAAGGCCACTGGTTACAGGAAGATTTGGAATTTCTGGCCGTTCAGGAATGGGAGCTGGAATTTGCCTACAAACAGCTGCTAGACTCCGCTCAGCAGCAGGATGGGGCTCCCTTTGCCTGGGACTATGAGGAAATATCAGCTGACAGTGCTGAAATCCTGGCTGAAGAATCGGCAATGTGGCAGGGTAACAGTGTGCTTTGCCAACCTGCCCCTGCAGCTATGGACCAGGGGGTCTTATGGCAGATGCAGAAAGTGCCGACTGACCTTGATGATCCTGTTTCTGCATGGGATGATCTTGAATGGAGGAATGTGCCTGTCCAGCAGTATGCCAGTGAATCAGCAGTGGAAAATCTGGAGATTGCCATTCCCAAAGCTGAAGTGCTGACCGCAGGGCCGAGCTCTGCTAACCTCTGCTCAGTACCTATAGCATCTTCTGGGTTACATGGACAGGAGATGGTGAACCTCTATCCTCAGACACCAGTTGCAGAGACAGGGGATTTAATAGATTTTTCTGCTGAGGAAGAACAACCTGAGGAGCCTCCAGCAGAAGAGCTGGGATCAGGGACAAACTTCACTGTGCTCTGCCCAGCACCGAGGGCAGTATTTGTGGAGTTACAAGGAACTTCCCCAGCTGAAGCGCTGGTCACCGGACAGAGGGTTCAAGACCTCTGCCCCACCCCTGTGGTAGTTCCAGAAGCTCAGGGTGAGAAGGTGGCGATCACGCCCCAGCCGCAGATTACAGAATGTATGGACTGTTCAGAGGATGCTACTGGCGGCTGCACCCCACTACAGCTTGTGCGGATATCGGTGGATGGGACTGTGGTCTTCACTCACAGCAACCCAGCGGAAGAGCTGGCAACAGAGCAGAGTGCCCTGGGCCTCTGCTTTCACCTAACAGAAGAGGGGGTTCCTGTGGTAGTGGATGGGACTTCGATCTCCACTGACACAACCCCAGAAAATGGTACAGGACTGAGACAGGAGGATGTCGGCTTTGCTTTGCAAGCACCAGGGGATTTTCACCTCGCACCAGTGGATGGGACTTCAGTCTCCACTGGTATACCCCATAAATGGTGGCCAGTTGGCCCAGATCCCCAACAGCATGATGGACTGTGCCCAGCCACCCTGTCGTCTCTCCAGCGGCTGAAAGGACTCCAGGGAGAAGGGCCAATCCAGGCCCCTCCCCAGCGGCAGACGTGTTCCCTGAGAGAGGCAGAGGATGGCGGGGTGAGTAATGCTCTGTCTGGAGCAAGTTATTTGGGGTACTGTATGGATACCGACATTGGGGGACTGGAACTACTGACAAAATTCAGAGTCAACCCGTCTGATGTCTCCTACTGTGTTAGTCCCCTGCCAAAAGGAGAGATGTGTGACAGGCCTAGCCGGGACAGGGGCTTTTGGAGAGGACTGAATGCGAGCCTCTTGCCGTCCGATTATGGAGGAAGGCGGATGGGTTATCCTGGCAGACGGTCCTGGAACCTTAAGACTACTTGTCCAACATCCTCGAGTTGACCCGTTTGGGTCCCACTGCGGCTGTTGGACTACTTCCCAGGGGGAGTAATGTCATGGACCATGAGATATTAAAGTGTTTCTACGTGAAATCCATATTCATGTATTGCAGAAGATGAGACATTGTGGAGCACATATTTCAAGAGATACTGGAAGTGGCTTAATTGTCCTAAATAAGGTTACTAGGACAATGACCCTTCAATGCTTGGCTCCGACTAGTGAAATAAGTGGAGCCGGGCTTGTGAGAGACATTTTATTGTCCAGTGTGTAGAGGTGTTAATTGTTGTTCTGATTGCTTCATTGTAGTAATTACCCCCTGGGGGCTTCTGTCTCAACACCCATAGTCAGGCTATTCAAGCTTTGGGACCAATCTCTGCTGAGACATTTTGAAGTCCTCATTTGCATGAGAGAGGACCTGAGTGGAAACCACAAATGTACTTTACAATTGACCAATAGAAAAGCAGTTGTTGGGGGCGGGATGTTCCAAATTCTGTATAAAAGTGTGCTGTGTATTTTCAATAAAGAGTTCTGGTTGAACATACATACAACGCGTTTGGTGTGTGTTCTTCATGGATCCAATCGGCACATAGCTGTAGATTGGATCCCGGAATCTTGGATGACTGGACCATCAGATGTTGCAAGCTGCAAGCTGATCGAATAGAAGCGGAGGAGTGTCGGGAGAGCAGGATCTGGGCGAGCAAGGGTCTCGTCACAGGCACTATCTCACCAAATGAGCCAAGAAGAAAGAATATTCTAAAGAAAGATAGACGTGTTACCCTGAGAACAGAAAAAGGAAAAAAGAGAAAAAAATGCCGATAATTAAATGCCTGTCGTATACTGTGAAAGGCCTTAACAGTCCAACAAAAAGACACAAGATTTTAAAGGAACTGAAAAGTTACAGAACGAACGTGGCCTTCTTGCAGGAAACTCACCTTACAATAGAATCCAACATTAAGCTATTTACACCAGATTTTCCTGTTTGGTTCTATGGAGACACCGTTTCCAAACGAGCTAGGGGTGTAGCTATTGGCGTAGCCAAAGGAGTTCGGTTCACACTAACCGACAGGTTGGTAGATCCCGAAGGGAGATTTCTCTTCTTAAAAGGGAAATTGGAAGGGATGGAATGTACATTGGCAAATATTTACGCCCCCAATGTACATCCGATAAAATATCTTGTTGATTTATTAGAAAAATTGAATGATTTTAAGCAGGGGAAGGTGATTATGGGGGGTGATTTAAACTTCTGTCTTGACCCAGGGGTAGATAAGACCTCCCAGACACAAGAGAATAAAAAAACGCTCTTAAAAAAGATAAAAAATAGTCTATATAGAAGTCAACTGGTAGATGTTTGGAGAGTCCTCAACCCGGGACAGCAGGATTATACATTTTACTCCTCAGTCCATGGTAGTTATTCCCGCATCGACCACATTTTTGTGGACCACAGTGGTCTGGAGACGGTGGTGGATGCGGAGATAGGGGCCATGACACTCTCAGATCACGCTCCAATAAGTGTATCCTTAAACATACCAGGAAACCAGAAACTATTTCAGAACTGGAGGCTTAACGAGGAATTAGTAACGGACGAGAGTAGCTTAGCTAGGACCAAAAAGGAGTTGGAGGACTACTTTAGGATTAATGATACAAATGAAATATCGGGAGCAACATTATCGGAAGCACATAAAACGGTGATAAGAGGCTCCCTGATCTCAGAAGGGGCAAGGAAAAAAAAGAAAGAAGCTGCAAAAGGGACAAAATAATAGCAGAGATATTCAATTTAGAGCAAAAACACAAAAAATCGGTAAAGCAACGAGAGATCTATCATGCCCTAGTGAACAAACAAAACAAACTTAAAGAGCTAATAGACCAAGAAACGAAAAGGGAATTTAATATAATTGCAAAAGAAAGGTACATGTGGGGAAATAAAACAAATAAACATCTGGCCAGGATGCTACGGGAAAAAAAAAACAAGAAATTATATTGAAAAAATAAAAAATGAGAAAGGAGAGATAGTACACACAACAAAAGAAATAGCAGAGACTTTTAGAGCATATTACAAGAAGTTTTACGCAGTAGAACAGAGGAAGTGGAAACAGGGGGAGAAGGAAAACAAAATAACAGACTTTCTAAAGAAAGCAGGCGTTTCAAAATGTAGCCAAAATGACGCATTAGCGATGGATAGGACCATCACAGAAAATGAAATTAAGGCAGCCCTAGCAAACTCAGCGTTAGGTAAAAGCCCAGGGCCGGATGGCTTTACAGTCCTATACTACAAGAAATGTAAGGAGATACTCATCCCTAGACTATGCCAATATTTTAATGGCCTGGGGACAGATTATCCGCTAAGTAGAGAAGCAGCAGAGGCGACTATCACAGTTATTCCAAAGGAAGGAAAAGATGGCAATACCTGCTCAGGATATAGGCCGATATATCTGTTGAATACAGATATCAAATTATTCGCAAAGATACTGGCCGAAAGAGTGAAACAGGTGATGACAAAACTAGTACATCCTGACCAGACGGGGTTCATTCAGGGAAGAGAGGGAAGAGACAACGGGGTGAGGGCTCTCCTTGTCCTTCAAAAAATGAAAGAAAGCGGGTCCCCCAGTCTACTCCTGTCGATGGTCGCAGAAAAAGCGTTTGACAGGGTAGACTGGGGACTCATGCTATACACGCTAGAAGAAATGGGCTTCGGGCGGACGATAATAGGGTGGATTAGAACCTTATACCAAGCCCCGACAGCAAGGATAAAAATAAATGGAAGTCTTTCCCAAGTGTTTAAAATGGAACAAGACAGGGGTGCCCCCTGTCACCAATGTTATTTGTTTTATCAATTGAAACCCTGCTGGCCAGGATACGTAGATGCCCAGAAATTGAAGGAGTTAAAATAAAAGAAGAGGAACATAAGCTTTCTGCCTTCGCAGATGACGTTCTTTTCTATTTAGTTAATCCCAAGACATCAATCCCAAATTTACTCGAATTATGTAGCCAATATGGAGAAATATCAAATTTTAAATTAAACATTACCAAAACAGAAGTCCTGAACGTAAATACATCTAGGGCAGAGGAACAAGAACTTAGAGTTAAGTATCAATTTCCATGGGTAGAAAAACTTAAGTACCTAGGGATTAAATGAACAAACTCAATTAAAAAGATCTATGAGATAAATTACATCCCACTCCTTGACGAAATCAAAGCAGAAATAACAAGGGTAAAGAATAGACCAATATCATGGACAGGTAGAATACATTTTTTTTAAATGGTACTTGTACCAAAAATTTTATACAAATTCCAGATGCTCCCTATTATCCTACCAAAAGTAATGCTCCAGACCCTTAAAAATCTGATCATGAAATACATTTGGAGGAATAAGAAGCATAGAATTTCGCTCCAGGTTTTAAAACAACCAAAAGAGAAGGGGGGGCTCGCAGTACCCAATATCAAAAAATATTACGAGGCTGTAGTACTATCGAGAGTGGTTGAATGGGCCAGAGGGAATAAAGAAAAAAGGTGGGTCAGTATAGAAAAAGCACTATCAGAGGTAAACTAGAAAATATAATATGGAACCCCCCTCAAAGCAGGGTCTTGGGCATAAACACACACAAGATCACTAGGAATGCCCTTAATATTTGGGACACTATCTACAAAAGAACTGATAAAGAATATAATTCACCTTTTATAGCATTAAAGGACAATGATTATGTTGAACCAGGTAAAGTTTCGGTGCGAGGAAATTGGATAAAAAAAGACACGGCACAACTAAGAGAAGTTATAAAGGACGGGCACTTAATATCACTGCACGAAATGGATTTTTTTTTTTTTTTTTTTAATAAATAATTGGAGGTACCAACAGCTCAGGCACTTTATTCTAAAACTACCCCAACCCTTAAGGATGGGAGAACAGTTAACAGAACTGGAAAAACCATGTTTCATGGGAAATTCTAAAGGAACGATCTCAAAGTTGTACAAGATCTTACTCAAAGTGGAAGAGCAGGAGGTACCTCCTTTTATTAAAAAATGGGATAGGGAATTAGGGTCACAACGGGATAGGGGCACAATAAAGAAAATACTGAAACTGACACACACCTCTGCGACCGACAGCCGGACGGCAGAAATGAATTTCAAATGTCTGACTGGATGGTACATAACACCAGACAAATTAAGTAAATTTAAAGAAGGGCAATCAGCAGCGTGTTGGAGGGGGTGCAGTTCCACAGGTACGATGGCCCACTTATGGTGGGAATGTCCCAAAATCAGAAAATATTGGGAGAATATCATAGGTTATATAGAGGAAATTACAGAGAAGAAAATCAAGATGGATCCGTGGATAGTTCTTTTCCATGGAGGAGAAGAAAGTATCAAAAGATACAAAAACTCTCTAATTCCGCATTTGCTCAATGCGGCTAAAAGGCTTATTCCTAGTAAATGGCAAGAGGCCAAATGCCCCCAGGTGTGGGAATGGATCGATATGATAGAAGGGACATACATCATGGAAGACCTAAAAAATAGTATTGAGGGCTACAAGAAGGATCAAAACAAGAGATGGGATAAATGGAAGAGATTTAAGAGGTCTTGGAGCTACGCTGAGAATCTAAGGGTAGATATTTAGGGTAAAAAGGAACGTGGTAAAACTTTGGTGAGAAAGGGGGAGGGGGAGGTGGGAGGGGGAGGGAGGGAAGTAGGGGGGAGATCCATTAGGGGAGTAAACTGAAAAAAAAACGCTGTAAAAGGAAAAGAGTATATATTATGTATACATACATATATAAATAACTTAATAAAAAAAAAAAAAAGAGAAAAAAAAAAAAAAAAGAGTGTACATATAAAAACTAAAATAAAACAGATCTTTCACTGATGATGCAAAACCATAATAGAGACACTTTTCGATAGACTCAAAAGGGCAAAAGGAGCGTCTTACGTAAAATTTAGGAGATCTCTATGAGGTGGAGTGTGAAGTGAAAAAAAAAGAAGAAAAAAAAATGGAAAATTGGATACCTACCTTTCTGTAATTTTCCTTTCCTGGTGCCTATCCATGGCAGCATACATATGGTTGGTGGCTCCGCCCTCATCCAACCCACAGGACCAATTATAACTCTTTAAAAGAGAGCGACAGCCTCCCCTCTGACATTCTTGTAACTAGACTCAAACAATTAAGGATTCTAAGAAAGGGAGGGCGTATGCTGCCATGGATAGGCACCAGGAAAGGAAAATTACAGAAAGGTAGGTATCCAATTTTCCATTTTCCTGGTGCCTTCATGGCAGCATACATATGGTAAATAACTCGCTTATAGGGAGGGTTGCTGCAAAAAGTATTTTAATCTCTATCCAAGAGAAAACAGCTGAACAGACTTTTCCCCTACATCACTATGAGTAAGAGTAGACCCAACTAGGTCATGAATGCGGTGTAGAATGACCGGTTGCCTAATGGTTGCCGCTTGGAAGATTCTAGTGTTGCTGTAGTCCAGGAAGCCGCCATTCCCCGCACAAGTCTTCTTTGACTTTGGAGCGGAGGACCACTAGCCCGGTATGTTGTCTGGATAAGATGAACCATCCAACTTGATGAAGTTGTCCTTGGTGTCCACAACTTTCTCCCCCTCTTTTTTTTTTTTTCAAGGTAAGCTGGTAGCATGCCTGCCAGATCCGAGACGCCTGAAGAAGTCTTCTTCTAACTGGTTTGGCCAGTCAGGAGTTGTTGGAACATACTGAAAGATTTGGGACTACCCATTCTTAGATAAATTGGCTCGCAGAGGGAGCTCTGGACTTGAACTGGCAAGACTGCCAGATGACCAACTTGTTTAAATTGAAACATCGGAATCCTAAATACGGAGGCTTGGACTTTGAGGGCCTTTGAACGGATGAGACGGTGCTTAGAAGTATGGAAAAAAGAGAGTAGCGTCTTACATAGAAGATTCTCGTGTATGTGCAAGGAAAGACTGCGAGTAAACTGAATAGCAGTGGCACATCCCCCTTTAGACGTAGTCACCCTATCTGGGGAAAAAAATGAATGATTGCCCTCGAGGCATGTTCTTATTGTGAATTTAGGTTCCATCTGATGTCTTCCAGGGCTGAAAGAGGCTTTTCTTCCTGTCAAAAGGTGCTACTGGAGGAAGACTTTCTGGGTAAAGTGCCATTTATCTTGTGGGAGTGACTGAACTTTTAGTTTTTTCGCCCCTTCTCCATTCCTGATGATTAACTCCAGGGACATCCGAAAGCGGATAGGAGTGAACTCTTTCGGATATGCGAATGTACGCAACTGGAATCGGCAGAAGGACCGAACGGGGCCTGCTCGTCTGGCAGCCTGTATCAAGATTTCCTAGACCAACGAGGATTTGTAGTTGGGGAGGTGAACCAATTCTCTGCTAGGCGCTGGCACTTAACCAGGTAGGAGGGCGTACGCCCGTATTACCCTTGAGATTGGGAAATTGTGTGAAGGAACTGGCAGCCTTTCGTGTAAAAACAAACATGCACCAAAAGGAAGAGATCTTAACTAGCGGACTAGCCCATGAGGACAGCCTCTCGGGAGGCAAGCTGAACCAATAGCTGCGTATTGGAGTTGGTATTTTCCTTCCTAGGTGATCAGCCAAATTATTTATTCCCTTCCCTTTTTTTTTTTTTAAAACATCAACTGCTTGAGGCTAGTGAGATCCTCTTGGCCTTGAGTCATATCAGGAATGCTTTTTTGAGGACAGAAAAAAGAATGTCAGAGGGGAGGCTGTCGCTCTCTTTTAAAGAGTTATAATTGGTCCTGTGGGTTGGATGAGGGCGGAGCCACCAACCATATGTATGCTGCCATGAAGGCACCAGGAAAAAAGATTACAAATAAGGGGCGCAATACATCTGATAAACAGGACCACAACACACAATTATAGAACCCCATAGGGATTAGGAGCTGACAATAAAACTTGTTATTTGCATTCAAATAAACACTCTCCAATATAATTCCCCCATGTTAAATTTTATAAGGTGGAATTACCAATTAGGAACCACAGGTCCTGTATCTATCGGGAATCATGTGGTTCAAGGGGTTTAGCAATTAGCCCTTTTATTATATTTTATTATATTTCTAATATCCTTTATTTATCATTATTATATATCTCATTATATCTTAAAAATTAACTAACACTCTGAAGCACCCTCTTATTCTTCTCTCCCACACCATGCAATATAACTGCGCATGTGTATACAATTGTACATACACTCTGCATATGTATAATATGTATCCCTCACATGTTCCACTGTTCGTATATCAACACCGCGCATAATGTAATATGTTATGTTTAAAATATTAACATGTGATATTACAAGTAGCATCCGAGATCCGTAGCTCTAAATTAACATGGGAACTCCTCTTGCAATTGAGCTGGCCGTGTATGAGTTTAACAAACCTTATACACAAGTCCCTTAGCTAAGCTCACCGTAGTCTCATAGCTCCGTATTAGACCAATTAGGCACTATAACAACATGCCCATAGGGCATTAGAATAACACGCCCACAGGGTTTCGATTGGAATGTGGGACATATCCACTCCCACAAAGGCGGATAACGAATGACGCTTGCACTATATAATATATTGTGACGAGAGAGGCGGGTATCACTTTTTGAAAACGTCCATTGACGAAACCGGTCAGGTGACTATTCGCTCTCACGTCACACATTCCGTCTATGCTCAGCTCACGCCAGATAGGACTTCCGGGTGGGACGCAAACAGCGGCACGTTCCATACGGCTACCTCACAGAGAGGCTCCCCAGACCAGTCTGGTATAGCACAGCACATCGGACACTTTGCAAGTTGCGGAGAAGCAGCCTCTTTGTTTTTACCTTCTATTTTTAATTTTATTTTTCCAATTGGAAACAAGCATTTTAATAAATACACCTGACAAATCAGGAAGTACTACCCTATGAGGATTTTTTTCTCTCTTTACCTCCTCACAACATCACGATCTACGGGCGTTACTGCTTACAACACAGACCCATCATATAAAGCAACGGGTAAGCAACTGCCACAACCCACTGATCCCCAAGGCTCCACACCCCCTTGTGGGGACATCGTTCTGGTAAGTGGGGACACATGTGGGGGGACAACTGAAGTTTCCATTGACACCCAAAGTTAATACCACCTGCAACTTACGCCATAGATGTCATCATAACCTCATTGGACTTTTTGATATATCGTCATTGTTTATGCACATTAGGATAGAGTTGCTATTATAACCTTACTGGATTTTATATATTTTCATTGTTTATGCAAATACTAAATAGAGTAATAGGGCCAGATTCACGTACATTGGCGCATATATTGACCGGCGTAGCGCACCTCCTTTACGTTAGACCGGCGTAATGTAGAGGCGCAATCACCGTATCCTCGTAGTATTTGCGCAGAAATTTGCGCCGGTGTAACGTAAATTCCGAGGCGTAAGGTGGAGTATTCAAATTGGGAAGGACGTGGGCGTGTTTCATTGAAATGAGCCGTGACCCCATGCAAATGAAGGGCCAGCCGCATCGCGCATGCGCACATGAAGCAGACCATGGTCAGCACCTCTCTGCGCATGCTCACAACTCAGGAACGGTGCAATCAGTGAAATTGGAAGTGGACCCGGGCAACTTAGTGAACTACGCAAAGAGCTTAAATAGACAGACACAAACGCCCTTCCTTTGCAAAAGTACATCCCTTTGTATCCCTTCCTATACAGCAGGGTGCTTTTGTTCTGTTGTGTGTTCGCGTTTGTTGCGTTGTGACTTGTCTTTGTGATATTTGTTGACCGTTTGAGCTAGTGTTTTGTAGATAGTATATTTGATAATGTCTTTTGGTGACTGGTTGTGAGACTTTTTGGTTGATAGATTTTGTTTGTTTGTTTTGTTGCTTGATTTTTCCTGCTTGTTTTTGTGAGTGATTTTTGGTGATTGTTTGGGAGAGAGTTGTTGTATGAATATGACTGAAAGAAAGTGCAAGAGCAATTTTACTTTGGGGGAGAAACAAATTATTGCCCGGGCCCTTACCCAATATGGGAGTTTCCTGCATGGCCCGGAGAGTGCCAACCCCCCCCCCCCCCGGCCAGGAAGAAGGAGATTTTGCAGAACATTACCGACCAGGTAAATTCATTGGGGGGGAAGACCCGGACATGCGAGGGGATCGTCAGAAGATCAATGATCTCCGGCGTCTGCTCCAAAAGAAGCTGGCCAAAATGACAGCCCATGCCAGGGGCACTGGAGGGGGCCCACCATGCCCTGTTAGGCGGACAGCGGAGGAGCGTGTGGTGAACCAGACCTTTAATAGGCAACAAGTGGAGGGCCTGCCTGGCTATGACTCCAGTCAGGAGCCTGTGATGACAGGTAAGGTTTTTTTTTCCTATCTGGTGTGTAGCATGTGTGTGGGGGGAAAGGGAATATGTGGCAAGTGTGTGGATCCTCCAACCTGTGAATGTTTTGTGTCATCCACAGATGTGCAGGAGGGTGCTGGGCCATCTGGCCTGACTGCACCATCCCCGGGACACCAGCCTGATGAGGACCCCCCGACAAGGCCGGAGTCCTCGGAGGAGTTTGAGAAGGAGGAGTTTGAGTTCGAGGAGGAGGTCATGTCAGCCAGTGGATTGTTATTTTTGGAGGAGTCTTCCCCTCTGGCTGGCAGCAGCCACCCCTCCATAAGGGGTAGCCCCTCCCACTCCTCCCCCAACAGGGCTCCCTTCTCCCCGGCCACAAGCATCAGCTGGTGGCAGGAAGTCGTCCCAGAAGACCAGGGGGGTGGCCGAGGTTCTGCCCGCCAATTTTAGAAGGGACCAGGCCTTTCAGACCCACCATCTGGGACAGGTCAGCCAGACATTGGTGCGGATGGAGGAGAGCCTGTCCTTCATAAAGGATATGCTTGTGGACCTGGACTGCCACTCCCGGGCTCTTACAAACTGCCTAAAATAACTGCCGCAGGTCCTCAGTGGTTGGTTTGATGATTTGGTTGGCCATGCGTCTGAGAATTGCAGGGATAACCTGGTGCACACATCTGCTCATGGAGGATTGTGACATCCCAGCCACCACTCCACTTGTTCTTTGAAAAGAGCCACTGGCAAGGAAATGGAGTGTTGCCAGGACCTTGACCAGTGGCTGCACTGCATGTGAGCGGTGTGTTGGGCTGGTAATGTCCTCCTGCAGGGTTGTGGTTAATTTCAGGACGGCATGAGGGGTGAATCTGAAAATGCGATACACCTCAGAATCACTCATGCCAAAGAGGTCTATGCGTGTGCGGTATATCCTCTCCCGTGCCCTCCTCAGTGCCCTCCTCCGTGCCCTCCTCCTTTTTTGCTCCTCTAAAGTCAGTAGTATAGCTATGAACATGGATGTCCCTGGCATGTTGGCATAAAGTTTGTTGTCCAGCAAGTGTGACTGCTCAGCTCCTCACTAACAGTGTTGCTTTAGCTGACATGTAGACAGAGGGCCAGATTCAGGTAGATGAGAGCATCTTTGCTCCAGAGTAACGCTTCTCATTTACGTTACTCTGACGACCCTTTCAGCGCAAGTACTGTTATTCACATAGCAGTTGCGCGTAAACTTGCGCCAGAGTAACGATAATGCGCTGGCGTAACCCGACGCAAGGGGAAGTGGGTGTGATCATATGTAAATGATGGGCGGAGCCCAGCGCAGAGGCTTACGTTCAGCGCATCAACCACGGAGCATGCGCAGTGAGTGAGGCTCCACTCGCCCCCTTTGTGCGCATGCTCACAACTTCCGTCGGCACCACTTCACGGGAAACGTCAGCGCAATGCCATCCGTTGGGCGTTTAAATGCGCCCGTAGAAGCGCCATTTCGGCACTAAAGTATATCCTGCTCCCCCTCCCCGCAGTGATGTTACTTTTGTTTTGAGATGGCTGCTCCCGTTCCCCGCAAACACACAGGAGAAAGCTGAACTTTAATGGCCAGGAGCTGTCAGCCATCATCTCGGCTATGGAGACCTATGATGTCTTCCTCCATGGCTGTAAAATTTGACAGACAAGCATGGACAGAGGTGTTGTCCTGCAAGTGGGGGTGCTCAGCTAGCTCTTATCGTCGGTAACGCTGCTGTAGCTGCTCTCCTGCTGACCTGTGGCCATCTGGAGTAAAGATAAAGCAGCCTTTTGTAGAAATAACTTTGCGCCGGACGGACGAGATACGCGCGGCGCATGTAGCCAGCGTATGGTGCTAATCCATTCGTGAATTGGGAAAAATCCCTCATTTGCATATTTGCAGGGGAAATCAATAGGCGCGACTGATGCGCCCAGCGAAATTAAGCGCTGACGATACTCTGGCGTCGGAACGTTCCGCCGGTCGCAAATGACCCGTTATTGGGCGCATCTAGTTTGGTGGGTACGGGCACATAGAAACGACGGCGCATCATCACAGTTACGCGGCGCATATCGAAATACTCCAGCGCAAGTGTTCCTGAATCTGGCCCAGATTGTCTAATTTTATTCCACCTTGGTCTAATTTTAGACAGGACGTGCAGCTGTTGTGCACAGCGCGTAGCCTGCGCTGCACCAACTTACTTTTGTGGATCCCCGTAACTCCCTCATTTGCATATTTGAATAGCAAATCAATGGTGTGTCTAGCGCAGTTTTGCGTGCACGGATACGCCGGTCTATCGAAATGACACCGGTCCAAAAAAAATTTGATTTCATGCATATATCGTTTTGGGGATGCGGCGCATCGACACAAATGCGCAGATTTAGACTTTAGCCGCGCATCTCCTAGAACGCCGGCGTAATGGCTCTGTGAATCTGGCCCATAGCACCTAATAGGGACTAGCACCAGCACTTTATATAATATTGTCACTGTAATATTTGCACTGGATTATTCATACTGCTCATGCACACTGAGAAATTGGTCTTAACATTTTAGGAATAAGGAATAGCACATAGCACTTATACGTCACTTTAATATTAGCACTGGAGTTGTATATGGATCATCCTAATTAGACATTAGGATTGGCTTAATGATTATTTTTATCTTTTGGTAACTTTTTGGTAAATTCAGTCCATATATAACATTGGATTGAGTAGTACGGTCTCACAGCTCAACATTACACCATATATCAAAGTGTGGAAATTCTGATTATTGGGGCACCACACCCTATCAGGAATTCATTACTATTGTCACGTTGCACACAAGGATTAATCACTATCCCTTTGTGGGAGCTATCAGAAAACGGGATAACTTGCAAAAAGCAGGGAGTTTTTTCAAATAAACCTATCGGCTACAATTACCCGACACTAGGTAGTAGGATTACACATATTTAGCAGCGCCAACACCTGTATATAAACTTTAATTTCAAAACACATCCGCGCATGCGTCGAATCCATTTGACGCATGTGCGAGCAGATATGTCTGCTGGTTAGCATACTTACCAGCAGACATGTCGGACGGACGGATTCCCAGCAGACAGATTTGTCTGTCAGACTGTCAGACCATTTCCAGCAGATAGATTTGATTGTGTGTACGCGGCCTATAAGTTATCCACAGGATGACTACTGATTGCTGCATCCAGGCTTTTTGAGTTAAGGAGAGCAGTGAGAAGACTTCTAAAGAGGTGAGGTGGTTGTTGATTTTTCTGTGTGATAAAAATCAAAAAGACTATTGTTTCTCTGCTGTATGACCAGCAGTCTCTGCCCAGCTCCATAAATAGGTTCCTGTGTGGTGAAGGTAGATGCCCCAAGCGGCCAGGGTTTATTTTATGTTTTGTTTTGTTTATGCTCTTTTGATGCTTGCACTTGTTTCCAGCAATATGGAAGAACAAACCAAACTCTTTGGGCCAGATTCAGGTAGAGTTGCGCTGGAGTATTTCGATATGCGCCGCGTAACTGTGAATATGCGCCGTCGTTTCTATGTGGCCGTACCCACCAAACTAGATGCGACAGAAAACGGGCCATTTCCGATCGGCTTAACTTTCCGACGCCAGAGTCTCGTCTGCGCATAATTTCGCTTGGCGCATCAGTCGCGCCTATTGATTTCCCCTGCAAATATGCAAATGAGGGAGATTTCCCGATTCGCGAACGGATAAGCACCATACGCTGGCTACATGCGCCGCGCGTATCTCGTCCGTCCGGCGCAAAGTTATTTCTACAAATAGCTGCTTTATCTTTACTCCAGACGGCCACAGGTCAGCAGGAGAGCAGCTACAGCAGCGTTACCGACGATAAGAGCTAGCTGAGCACCCCCACTTGCAGGACAACACCTCTGTCCATGCTTGTCTGTCAACTTTTACAGCCATGGAGGAAGACATCATAGGTCTCCATAGCCGAGATGACGGCTGACAGATCCTGGCCTTTAGAGTTCAGCTTTCTCCTGTGTGTTTGCGGGGAACGGGAGCAGCCATCTCAGAACAAAAGTAACTTCACTGCGGGGAGGGGGAACAGGATATACTTTAGTGCCGGAATGGAGCATCTACGGGCGCATTTAAACGCCCAACGGAACGCATTGCGCTGACGTTTCCCGTGAAGTTGTGCCGACGGAAGTTGTGAGCATGCGCACAAGGGGGCGAGTGAAGCCTCACTTACTGCGCATGCTCCGTGGACGATGCGCTGAATGTAAGCCTCTGCGTTGGGCTCCGCCCATCATTTACATAAGATCACACCCACTTCCACTTGCGTCGGGTTACGCCAGCGCATTATCGTTACTCTGGCGCAAGTTTACGCGCAAGTGCTATGTGAATAACAGTACTTGCGCCGAAAGTGTCGGCGGAGTAACGTAAATGAGAAACGTTACTTCAAAGTAAAGAAGCGCCCATCTACCTGAATTTGGCCCTTGGTTTCAACCGTCTTCGGCTGCCTCTCTGTATAGTTCAGTGTGTAGTGAACCCATCCAGGGGGGTCACTCCCCCCGCTACCGAGCTAACCCCTTACAGTAGATAGGGCAGGCAGGTTAGTCAGTGAATGTTACAGTGTGTAGAGGATATATATACATCCCAGGTGTTGTACATATATTTATACTCTGTATAGCTTAGCTAAATCAGTTCTTCCTAATTTACTGGCAGGTAGTTGATTGTGCTAGCTGCAGTATTCTCACGTGGTGTAGTGCCTGTGTCCTCTGCAGTGTTCACCATAAAGCTACACAGGCATACTATAGACACCCAGCAGGTACAATATTTAAAGGAATTTTTCATTTTTATTTTTTATTTAACCACTTTATATTGGTCCAGTCCGGACCAATATGCTGCTAAATGACCCAAGGGGTTTTACAATTTGGCACAGCGTCGCTTTAACAGACAATTGCACGGTCGTATGACGTGGCTCCCAAACAAAATTTGCGTCCTTTTCTTCCCACAAATAGAGCTTTCTTTTGGTGGTATTTGATCGCCTCTGCGATTTTTATTTTTTGTGCTATATACAAAAATAGAGCGACATTTTTGAAAAAAGAATCAATATTTTTGTTATAAGAAAAATCAAATAAACTAAATTTTAGTCAAACATTTAGGCCAAAATGTATTCAGCCACATGTCTTAAGTAAAAAAAAAAAATCGCGATAAAAAAAAATAGCTACCTAGCGGGAACAGCGACACTAATATAGCTATCAGAAAAATTATAGCTTAGTGACACTGGCAATAGGGAGTGAAAGGGTTAACTAGGGCAGTGATAAAGGGGTTAAAACTTTATTGGGGGGGGTACGGGGGCTACCCTGGACCTAACACTAACTGCATCACTGCATTCAGTGACACTGTGACAGGGGGGGTGTTAATGTGCCTATGTGTAGTGTGTGTTAGTGTAGTGTTGTGCAGACTTACTATGTGATGTAATCTCTCCTCAGCAGCGGTTGAAAATACCGCTGAGAGGAGAGATTACATCACTTCCCCCTTCCTGTGTTTACACAGGAGGAGGAAGTGACACACAGGGGGAGCGTACGGATTGGCTGGGAGTGATCTGGAGGGGGCAGACAAAAACGAACAGCCACCCCCTCGTCCCGGATCACTCCTGAAGCCACAGGAACCGCCGCATGTACCGGATGGTCCCGATCAGACCCCCGACCCACGTCTAGGCAGGGAACGTACAGGTACGCCAATGTGCCTGTACGTGCCATTCTGCCGACGTAAATGTACATGCGGCGGTCCGCAAGTGGTTAAGCATCATGATACTTAAATAATAATAATAATAAAAAAAATCCATTAAATATCGAACCTGCTGGGTGTATATAGTATGCCTGTGAAAACGTCTTTGAGAACCCGGGTCTTGCCCCAGGGAACATGCATCAATGGATTTTTTTTTTAAATGGTAGTTTTTTCTGGAGCAGTGTTTATAATGATGCTGCATCATTAAAATCACTGCTCCAGAAAAAACGACAATTTTTAAAACTTTTTTCCATTGATAAATGTTCCCTGGGGCAAGACGTTTTCCGGCAAGAACTTGCATATGGGGCTTTAAAATTAGCACTTTTGAATTTGGGTTCTAAATATTTGCGCGAATGTTCGGTCCGTTCAAAAGTTCTGGTGCGAACCGAACGCGGGGGTGTTCGACTCATCCCTAATGAGGACTAGGGATAAGCTTTATGTTCGAGTCGAACATATGTTCGACCATTCGTCAAAATACAAACAAAACAGGTCGTTTGTGCCAAATTCGAGTGACGCGCCACTGCCCATAATTCACTGCGACATTGTGTGCTGATAATTGGCCAAGCATGTACTATGACCCGCATGCTTGGCCAATCACAGCGCGCAAAAAACGGAGAGCCATAATTGGCCAAAGCCTGTGTGGCTTTGGCCACACTATAAAAGGCCACTACTAAACTGTGTTCTGGTGCTGATTACAGTTCAGTCAGAGAGAGAGAGAGATTGTCTTTTTTTTCTAGCTAGACAGAGCAGGCAGGCTAGTCAGTTGAATTTACAGTGTGTAGAGGATATATATACATCCCAGGAGTTGTACATATATTAATACACTGTGGGCCAGATTCAGGCAGATGGGCGAATCTTTATTTTGGAGTAACGTTTGTCATTTACGTTACTCCGCCAAAACTTTATGAGCAAGTACTGTTATTCACATAGCACTTGCTCCTAAAGTTGCGGCGGTGTAGCGAAAATGAGCGGGTAGGGGGCGTGTATTATTTAAACTAGGCGCGATCCCACGGCGATTGTACTGCGTATGCGTCGACTGTCAGTGCGCATGCTCCAAATTCTGGACGTTTTACGCAAACGACGCTAAACTTTTTAAATTCGACGCGATGACGACGGCCATACTTAACATAGGATACTCCACCTATGGGGCATGTTTTTCTTTACGCCGCGTATCGCTTACGGAAACGTCAGAAAGTCACTTCGTCGGACCCGCGTACGATCGTGAATTTCCGTCTCTCGCTGATTTACATATTCTTGGCGTAAATCAGCGGGAACGCCCCGAGTGCCCATTTTAAAATTGCAGTTCCGATACGACGTCGAAATACAATTTCGCCGCTCGGATCTGAACTCAATCCCGGCGTATCTTGTTTTCTGACTACAGAAAACAGATAAGCCGGCTCAAAGTGAGAGTTATGCTGGCGTATCACTGATACTCCAGCGTAACTCTACCTGAATCTGGCCCTGTATAGTTTAGTTAGATTAGTTTATCCTAATCTGTCAGGCAGTTGATTGAGCTAGCTGCAGTGTCCTCACGTGTTGTATTGCCTGTGTGCTCAGTGCACCTAAACCAACTTGCTGTATACTGCAAGTTTGCTCATTACTTTGCAACTAACCCCACTTGGTGTATAGTGCAAGTATGCTCATTACTTTGCACCTAAACACACTTGGTGCATAGTGCAAGTGTGTCATTACATTTCAAATAAACCCTCTTGGTGCATAGTGCAAGTGTGTCATTAATTTGCAACTAGACCCACTTGGTTTATAGTGCAAGTGTGTCATTACATTTCAACTAAACCCACTTGGTGCATAGTGCAAGTGTGTCATTAATTTGCAACTAGACCCACTTGGTTTATAGTGCAAGTGTGCTAATTACTTTGCACCTAAACCCACTTGGTTTATAGTGCAGGTGTGCTAATTACTTTCCACCTAAACCCACTTGGTTTATAGTGCTAGTGTGCAAATTACTTTTGACCTAAACCCACTTGGTTTGTAGTGCAAGTGTGATAATTACTTTGCACCTAAGCCCACTTGGTTTATAGTGCAAGTGTGCCAATTACTTTCCACCTGAACCCACTTGGTTTATAGTGCAAGTGTGCTAATTACTTTCCACCTAAATCCACTTGGTTTATAGTGCAAGTGTGCTTATTACTTTCCACCTAAATCCACTTGGTTTATAGTGCAAGTGTGCTAATTACTTTCCACCTAAGCGCACTTGGTTTATAGTGCAAGTGTGACAATTACTTTCCACCTAAGCCCACTTGGTTTATAGTGCAAGTGTGCTATTTACTTTGCACCTAAACCCACTTGGTTTATAGTGCAAGTGTGCTAATTACTTTCCACCTAAACACACTTGGTTTATAGTGCAAGTGTGCTAATTACTTTGCACCTAAGCCCACTTGGTTTATAGTGCAAGTGTGCTAATTACTTTCCACCTAAGCCTACTTGGTTTACAGTGCAAGTGTGTGAATTACTTTCCACCTAAAACCACTTGGTTTACAGTGCAAGTGTGCTAATTACTTTCCGCCTAAACCCACTTGGTTTATAGTGCAAGTGTGCTAATTACTTTCCACCTAAGCCTACTTGGTTTACAGTGCAAGTGTGTGAATTACTTTCCACCTAAACCCACTTGGTTTACAGTGCAAGTGTGCTAATTACTTTCCACCTAAACCCACTTGGTTTACAGTGCAAGTGTGCTAATTACTTTCCACCTAAACCCATTTGGTTTACAGTGCAAGCGTGCAAATTACTTTCCACCTAAACCCACTTGGTTTACAGTGCAAGTGTGCTAATTACTTTCCACCTAAACCCACTTGGTTTACAGTGCAAGTGTGCTAATTACTTTCCACCTAAGCCCACTTGGTTTATAGTGCAAGTGTGCTAATTACTTTCCACCTAACCCCACTTCGTTTATAGTGCAAGTGCGCTAATTACTTTCCACCTAAACACACTTGGTTTACAGTGCAAGTGTGCCAATTACTTTCCACCTAAACCCATTTGGTTTACAGTGCAAGCGTGCAAATTACTTTCCACCTAAATCCACTTGGTTTATAGTGCAAGTGTATGAATTACTTTCCACCTAAACCCACTTGGTTTACAGTGCAAGTGTGCTAATTACTTTCCACCTAAACCCACTTGGTTTACAGTGCAAGTGTGCTAATTACTTTCCACCTAAACCCATTTGGTTTACAGTGCAAGCGTGCAAATTACTTTCCACCTAAATCCACTTGGTTTATAGTGCAAGTGTGCTAATTACTTTCCACCTAAGCCCACTTGGTTTATAGTGCAAGTGTGATAATTACTTTCCACCTAAGCCCACTTGGTTTATAGTGCAAGTGTGCTAATTACTTTGCACCTAAACCCACTTGGTTTATAGTGCAAGTGTGCTAATTACTTTCCACCTAAACCCACTTTGTTTATAGTGCAAGTGTGCTAATTACTTTGCACCTAAGCCCACTTGGTTTATAGTGCAAGTGTGCTAATTACTTTCCACCTAAACCCACTTGGTTTACAGTGCAAGTGTGCTAATTACTTTCCGCCTAAACCCACTTGGTTTATAGTGCAAGTGTGCTAATTACTTTCCACCTAAGCCTACTTGGTTTACAGTGCAAGTGTGTGAATTACTTTCCACCTAAACCCACTTGGTTTACAGTGCAAGTGTGCTAATTACTTTCCACCTAAACCCACTTGGTTTACAGTGCAAGTGTGCTAATTACTTTCCACCTAAACCCATTTGGTTTACAGTGCAAGCGTGCAAATTACTTTCCACCTAAACCCACTTGGTTTACAGTGCAAGTGTGCTAATTACTTTCCACCTAAACCCACTTGGTTTACAGTGCAAGTGTGTTAATTACTTTCCACCAAAGCCCGCTTGGTTTATAGTGCAAGTGTGCTAATTACTTTCCACCTAAACCCACTTGGTTTATAGTGCAAGTGTGCTAATTACTTTGCACCTAAACCCACTTGGTTTATAGTGCAAGTGTGCTAATTACTTTGCACCTAAGCCCACTTGGTTTATAGTGCAAGTGTGCAAATTACTTTCCATCTAAACCCACTTGGTTTATAGTGCAAGTGTGATAATTACTTTCCACCTAAACCCACTTGGTTTATAGTGCAAGTGTGATAATTACTTTGCACCTAAGCCCACTTGGTTTATAGTGCAAGTGTGCCAATTACTTTCCACCTAAACCCACTTGGTTTATAGTGCAAGTGTGATAATTACTTTGCACCTAAGCCTACTTGGTTTACAGTGCAGGTGTGTGAATTACTTTCCACCTAAACCCACTTGGTTTACAGTGCAAGTGTGCTAATTACTTTCCACCTAAACCCACTTGGTTTATAGTGCAAGTGTGCTAATTACTTTCCACCTAAGTATACTTGGTTTACAGTGCAAGTGTGTGAATTACTTTGCACCTAAACCCACTTGGTTTACAGTGCAAGTGTGCTAATTACTTTCCACCTAAACCCACTTGGTTTACAGTGCAAGTGTGCTAATTACTTTCCACCTAAACCCACTTGGTTTACAGTGCAAGCGTGCAAATTACTTTCCACCTAAACCCACTTGGTTTACAGTGCAAGTGTGCTAATTACTTTCCACCTAAGCCCACTTGGTTTACAGTGCAAGTGAGCTAATTACTTTCCACCTAAGCCCACTTGGTTTATAGTGCAAGTGCGCTAATTACTTTCCACCTAAACCCACTTGGTTTATAGTGCAAGTGTGCTAATTACATTGCACCTAAGCCCACTTGGTTTATAGTGCAAGTGTGCAAATTACTTTCCATCTAAACCCACTTGGTTTATAATGCAAGTGTGATAATTACTTTGCACCTAAGCCCACTTGGTTTATAGTGCAAGTGTGCCAATTACTTTCCACCTAAACCCACTTGGTTTATAGTGGAAGTGTGCTAATTACTTTCCACCTAAATCCACTTGGTTTATAGTGCAAGTGTGCTAATTACTTTCCACCTAAATCCACTTGGTTTATAGTGCAAGTGTGCCAATTACTTTCCACCTAAACTCACTTGGTTTATAGTGGAAGTGTGCTAATTACTTTCCACCTAAATCCACTTGGTTTATAGTGCAAGTGTGCTAATTACTTTCCACCTAAATCCACTTGGTTTATAGTGCAAGTGTGCTAATTACTTTCCACCTAAATCCACTTGGTTTATAGTACAAGTGTGCTAATTACTTTGCACCTAAGCCCACTTGGTTTATAGTGCAAGTGTGCAAATTACTTTCCATCTAAACCCACTTGGTTTATAGTGCAAGTGTGATAATTACTTTCCACCTAAACCCACTTGGTTTATAGTGCAAGTGTGATAATTACTTTCCACCTAAGCCCACTTGGTTTATAGTGCAAGTGTGCCAATTACTTTCCACCTAAACCCACTTGGTTTATAGTGCAAGTGTGATAATTACTTTGCACCTAAGCCCACTTGGTTTATAGTGCAAGTGTGCTAATTACTTTCCACCTAAGCCTACTTGGTTTACAGTGCAGGTGTGTGAATTACTTTCCACCTGAACCCACTTGGTTTACAGTGCAAGTGTGTGAATTACTTTCCACCTAAACCCACTTGGTTTACAGTGCAAGTGTGCTAATTACTTTCCACCTAAACCCACTTGGTTTACAGTGCAAGTGTGCTAATTACTTTCCACCTAAACCCACTTGGTTTACAGTGCAAGCGTGCAAATTACTTTCCACCTAAACCCACTTGGTTTACAGTGCAAGTGTGCTAATTACTTTCCACCTAAGCCCACTTGGTTTACAGTGCAAGTGAGCTAATTACTTTCCACCTAAGCCCACTTGGTTTATAGTGCAAGTGAGCTAATTACTTTCCACCTAACCCCACTTGGTTTATAGTGCAAGTGCGCTAATTACTTTCCACCTAAACCCACTTGGTTTATAGTGCAAGTGCGCTAATTACTTTCCACCTAAACCCACTTGGTTTATAGTGCAAGTGCGCTAATTACTTTCCACCTAAACCCACTTGGTTTAGAGTGCAAGTGTGCTAATTACTTTGCACCTAAACCCACTTGGTTTATAGTGCAAGTGTGCTAATTACTTTGCACCTAAGCCCACTTGGTTTATAGTGCAAGTGTGCAAATTACTTTCCATCTAAACCCACTTGGTTTATAGTGCAAGTGTGATAATTACTTTGCACCTAAGCCCACTTGGTTTATAGTGCAAGTGTGCCAATTACTTTCCACCTAAACCCACTTGGTTTATAGTGGAAGTGTGCTAATTACTTTCCACCTAAATCCACTTGGTTTATAGTGCAAGTGTGCTAATTACTTTCCACCTAAATCCACTTGGTTTATAGTGCAAGTGTGCTAATTACTTTCCACCTAAATGCACTTGGTTTATAGTACAAGTGTGCTAATTACTTTCCACCTAAGCCCACTTGGTTTATAGTGCAAGTGTAAGAATTACTTTCCACCTAAACCCACTTGGTTTATAGTGCAAGTGTGTGAATTACTTTCCACCTAAACCCACTTGGTTTACAGTGCAAGTGTGCTAATTACTTTCCACCTAAATGCACTTGGTTTATAGTACAAGTGTGCCAATTACTTTCCACCTAAGCCCACTTGGTTTATAGTGCAAGTGTGCTAATTACTTTCCACCAAACCCACTTGGTTTACAGTGCAAGTATGCTAATTACTTTCCACCTAAACCCACTTGGTATACAGTGCAAGCGTGCAAATTATTTTCCACCTAAACCCACTTGGTTTACAGTGCAAGTGTGCTAATTACTTTCCACCTAAACCCACTTGGTTTACAGTGCAAGTGTGCTAATTACTTTCCACCTAAGCCCACTTGGTTTATAGTGCAAGTGCGCTAATTACTTTCCACCTAACCCCACTTGGTTTATAGTGCAAGTGCGCTAATTACTTTCCACCTAAACCCACTTGGTTTATAGTGCAAGTGCGCTAATTACTTTCCACCTAAACCCACTTGGTTTATAGTGCAAGTGCGCTAATTACTTTCCACCTAAACCCACTTGGTTTATAGTGCAAGTGTGCTAATTACATTGCACCTAAGCCCACTTGGTTTATAGTGCAAGTGTGCAAATTACTTTCCATCTAAACCCACTTGGTTTATAGTGCAAGTGTGATAATTACTTTGCACCTAAGCCCACTTGGTTTATAGTGCAAGTGTGCCAATTACTTTCCACCTAAACCCACTTGGTTTATAGTGGAAGTGTGCTAATTACTTTCCACCTAAATCCACTTGGTTTATAGTGCAAGTGTGCTAATTACTTTCCACCTAAATCCACTTGGTTTATAGTGCAAGTGTGCCAATTACTTTCCACCTAAACTCACTTGGTTTATAGTGGAAGTGTGCTAATTACTTTCCACCTAAATCCACTTGGTTTATAGTGCAAGTGTGCTAATTACTTTCCACCTAAATCCACTTGGTTTATAGTGCAAGTGTGCTAATTACTTTCCACCTAAATCCACTTGGTTTATAGTACAAGTGTGCTAATTACTTTGCACCTAAGCCCACTTGGTTTATAGTGCAAGTGTGCAAATTACTTTCCATCTAAACCCACTTGGTTTATAGTGCAAGTGTGATAATTACTTTCCACCTAAACCCACTTGGTTTATAGTGCAAGTGTGATAATTACTTTCCACCTAAGCCCACTTGGTTTATAGTGCAAGTGTGCCAATTACTTTCCACCTAAACCCACTTGGTTTATAGTGCAAGTGTGATAATTACTTTGCACCTAAGCCCACTTGGTTTATAGTGCAAGTGTGCTAATTACTTTCCACCTAAGCCTACTTGGTTTACAGTGCAGGTGTGTGAATTACTTTCCACCTGAACCCACTTGGTTTACAGTGCAAGTGTGTGAATTACTTTCCACCTAAACCCACTTGGTTTACAGTGCAAGTGTGCTAATTACTTTCCACCTAAACCCACTTGGTTTACAGTGCAAGTGTGCTAATTACTTTCCACCTAAACCCACTTGGTTTACAGTGCAAGCGTGCAAATTACTTTCCACCTAAACCCACTTGGTTTACAGTGCAAGTGTGCTAATTACTTTCCACCTAAGCCCACTTGGTTTACAGTGCAAGTGAGCTAATTACTTTCCACCTAAGCCCACTTGGTTTATAGTGCAAGTGAGCTAATTACTTTCCACCTAACCCCACTTGGTTTATAGTGCAAGTGCGCTAATTACTTTCCACCTAAACCCACTTGGTTTATAGTGCAAGTGCGCTAATTACTTTCCACCTAAACCCACTTGGTTTATAGTGCAAGTGCGCTAATTACTTTCCACCTAAACCCACTTGGTTTAGAGTGCAAGTGTGCTAATTACTTTGCACCTAAACCCACTTGGTTTATAGTGCAAGTGTGCTAATTACTTTGCACCTAAGCCCACTTGGTTTATAGTGCAAGTGTGCAAATTACTTTCCATCTAAACCCACTTGGTTTATAGTGCAAGTGTGATAATTACTTTGCACCTAAGCCCACTTGGTTTATAGTGCAAGTGTGCCAATTACTTTCCACCTAAACCCACTTGGTTTATAGTGGAAGTGTGCTAATTACTTTCCACCTAAATCCACTTGGTTTATAGTGCAAGTGTGCTAATTACTTTCCACCTAAATCCACTTGGTTTATAGTGCAAGTGTGCTAATTACTTTCCACCTAAATGCACTTGGTTTATAGTACAAGTGTGCTAATTACTTTCCACCTAAGCCCACTTGGTTTATAGTGCAAGTGTAAGAATTACTTTCCACCTAAACCCACTTGGTTTATAGTGCAAGTGTGTGAATTACTTTCCACCTAAACCCACTTGGTTTACAGTGCAAGTGTGCTAATTACTTTCCACCTAAATGCACTTGGTTTATAGTACAAGTGTGCCAATTACTTTCCACCTAAGCCCACTTGGTTTATAGTGCAAGTGTGCTAATTACTTTCCACCAAACCCACTTGGTTTACAGTGCAAGTATGCTAATTACTTTCCACCTAAACCCACTTGGTATACAGTGCAAGCGTGCAAATTATTTTCCACCTAAACCCACTTGGTTTACAGTGCAAGTGTGCTAATTACTTTCCACCTAAACCCACTTGGTTTACAGTGCAAGTGTGCTAATTACTTTCCACCTAAGCCCACTTGGTTTATAGTACAAGTGTGCTAATTACTTTCCACGTAACCCCACTTGGTTTATAGTGCAAGTGCGCTAATTACTTTCCACCTAAACCCACTTGGTTTACAGTGCAAGTGTGCTAATTACTTTCCACCTAAACCCACTTGGTTTACAGTGCAAGTGTGCTAATTACTTTCCACCTAAGCCCACTTGGTTTATAGTGCAAGTGTGCTAATTACTTTCCACCTAACCCCACTTGGTTTATAGTGCAAGTGCGCTAATTACTTTCCACCTAAACCCACTTGGTTTATAGTGCAAGTGTGCTAATTACTTTGCACCTAAACCCACTTGGTTTATAGTGCAAGTGTGCTAATTACTTTGCACCTAAGCCCACTTGGTTTATAGTGCAAGTGTGCAAATTACTTTCCATCTAAACCCACTTGGTTTATAGTGCAAGTGTGATAATTACTTTGCACCTAAGCCCACTTGGTTTATAGTGCAAGTGTGCCAATTACTTTCCACCTAAACCCACTTGGTTTATAGTGGAAGTGTGCTAATTACTTTCCACCTAAATCCACTTGGTTTATAGTGCAAGTGTGCTAATTACTTTCCACCTAAATCCACTTGGTTTATAGTGCAAGTGTGCTAATTACTTTCCACCTAAATGCACTTGGTTTATAGTACAAGTGTGCTAATTACTTTCCACCTAAGCCCACTTGGTTTATAGTGCAAGTGTAAGAATTACTTTCCACCTAAACCCACTTGGTTTATAGTGCAAGTGTGTGAATTACTTTCCACCTAAACCCACTTGGTTTACAGTGCAAGTGTGCTAATTACTTTCCACCTAAATGCACTTGGTTTATAGTACAAGTGTGCCAATTACTTTCCACCTAAGCCCACTTGGTTTATAGTGCAAGTGTGCTAATTACTTTCACCAAACCCACTTGGTTTACAGTGCAAGTATGCTAATTACTTTCCACCTAAACCCACTTGGTATACAGTGCAAGCGTGCAAATTATTTTCCACCTAAACCCACTTGGTTTACAGTGCAAGTGTGCTAATTACTTTCCACCTAAACCCACTTGGTTTACAGTGCAAGTGTGCTAATTACTTTCCACCTAAGCCCACTTGGTTTATAGTGCAAGTGCGCTAATTACTTTCCACCTAACCCCACTTGGTTTATAGTGCAAGTGCGCTAATTACTTTCCACCTAAACCCACTTGGTTTATAGTGCAAGTGCGCTAATTACTTTCCACCTAAACCCACTTGGTTTATAGTGCAAGTGCGCTAATTACTTTCCACCTAAACCCACTTGGTTTATAGTGCAAGTGTGCTAATTACATTGCACCTAAGCCCACTTGGTTTATAGTGCAAGTGTGCAAATTACTTTCCATCTAAACCCACTTGGTTTATAGTGCAAGTGTGATAATTACTTTGCACCTAAGCCCACTTGGTTTATAGTGCAAGTGTGCCAATTACTTTCCACCTAAACCCACTTGGTTTATAGTGGAAGTGTGCTAATTACTTTCCACCTAAATCCACTTGGTTTATAGTGCAAGTGTGCTAATTACTTTCCACCTAAATCCACTTGGTTTATAGTGCAAGTGTGCCAATTACTTTCCACCTAAACTCACTTGGTTTATAGTGGAAGTGTGCTAATTACTTTCCACCTAAATCCACTTGGTTTATAGTGCAAGTGTGCTAATTACTTTCCACCTAAATCCACTTGGTTTATAGTGCAAGTGTGCTAATTACTTTCCACCTAAATCCACTTGGTTTATAGTACAAGTGTGCTAATTACTTTGCACCTAAGCCCACTTGGTTTATAGTGCAAGTGTGCAAATTACTTTCCATCTAAACCCACTTGGTTTATAGTGCAAGTGTGATAATTACTTTCCACCTAAACCCACTTGGTTTATAGTGCAAGTGTGATAATTACTTTCCACCTAAGCCCACTTGGTTTATAGTGCAAGTGTGCCAATTACTTTCCACCTAAACCCACTTGGTTTATAGTGCAAGTGTGATAATTACTTTGCACCTAAGCCCACTTGGTTTATAGTGCAAGTGTGCTAATTACTTTCCACCTAAGCCTACTTGGTTTACAGTGCAGGTGTGTGAATTACTTTCCACCTGAACCCACTTGGTTTACAGTGCAAGTGTGTGAATTACTTTCCACCTAAACCCACTTGGTTTACAGTGCAAGTGTGCTAATTACTTTCCACCTAAACCCACTTGGTTTACAGTGCAAGTGTGCTAATTACTTTCCACCTAAACCCACTTGGTTTACAGTGCAAGCGTGCAAATTACTTTCCACCTAAACCCACTTGGTTTACAGTGCAAGTGTGCTAATTACTTTCCACCTAAGCCCACTTGGTTTACAGTGCAAGTGAGCTAATTACTTTCCACCTAAGCCCACTTGGTTTATAGTGCAAGTGAGCTAATTACTTTCCACCTAACCCCACTTGGTTTATAGTGCAAGTGCGCTAATTACTTTCCACCTAAACCCACTTGGTTTATAGTGCAAGTGCGCTAATTACTTTCCACCTAAACCCACTTGGTTTATAGTGCAAGTGCGCTAATTACTTTCCACCTAAACCCACTTGGTTTAGAGTGCAAGTGTGCTAATTACTTTGCACCTAAACCCACTTGGTTTATAGTGCAAGTGTGCTAATTACTTTGCACCTAAGCCCACTTGGTTTATAGTGCAAGTGTGCAAATTACTTTCCATCTAAACCCACTTGGTTTATAGTGCAAGTGTGATAATTACTTTGCACCTAAGCCCACTTGGTTTATAGTGCAAGTGTGCCAATTACTTTCCACCTAAACCCACTTGGTTTATAGTGGAAGTGTGCTAATTACTTTCCACCTAAATCCACTTGGTTTATAGTGCAAGTGTGCTAATTACTTTCCACCTAAATCCACTTGGTTTATAGTGCAAGTGTGCTAATTACTTTCCACCTAAATGCACTTGGTTTATAGTACAAGTGTGCTAATTACTTTCCACCTAAGCCCACTTGGTTTATAGTGCAAGTGTAAGAATTACTTTCCACCTAAACCCACTTGGTTTATAGTGCAAGTGTGTGAATTACTTTCCACCTAAACCCACTTGGTTTACAGTGCAAGTGTGCTAATTACTTTCCACCTAAATGCACTTGGTTTATAGTACAAGTGTGCCAATTACTTTCCACCTAAGCCCACTTGGTTTATAGTGCAAGTGTGCTAATTACTTTCCACCAAACCCACTTGGTTTACAGTGCAAGTATGCTAATTACTTTCCACCTAAACCCACTTGGTATACAGTGCAAGCGTGCAAATTATTTTCCACCTAAACCCACTTGGTTTACAGTGCAAGTGTGCTAATTACTTTCCACCTAAACCCACTTGGTTTACAGTGCAAGTGTGCTAATTACTTTCCACCTAAGCCCACTTGGTTTATAGTACAAGTGTGCTAATTACTTTCCACGTAACCCCACTTGGTTTATAGTGCAAGTGCGCTAATTACTTTCCACCTAAACCCACTTGGTTTACAGTGCAAGTGTGCTAATTACTTTCCACCTAAACCCACTTGGTTTACAGTGCAAGTGTGCTAATTACTTTCCACCTAAGCCCACTTGGTTTATAGTGCAAGTGTGCTAATTACTTTCCACCTAACCCCACTTGGTTTATAGTGCAAGTGCGCTAATTACTTTCCACCTAAACCCACTTGGTTTATAGTGCAAGTGTGCTAATTACTTTGCACCTAAACCCACTTGGTTTATAGTGCAAGTGTGCTAATTACTTTGCACCTAAGCCCACTTGGTTTATAGTGCAAGTGTGATAATTACTTTCCACCTAAACCCACTTGGTTTATAGTGCAATTGTGATAATTACTTTGCACCTAAGCCCACTTGGTTTATAGTGCAAGTGTGCCAATTACTTTCCACCAAAACCCACTTGGTTTATAGTGGAAGTGTGCTAATTACTTTCCACCTAAAACCACTTGGTTTATAGTGCAAGTGTGCTAATTACTTTGCACCTAAACCCACTTGGTTTATAGTGCAAGTGTGCTAATTACTTTCCACCTAAATGCACTTGGTTTATAGTACAAGTGTGCCAATTACTTTCCACCTAAGCCCACTTGGTTTATAGTGCAAATGTGATAATTACTTTGCACCTAAACCCACTTGCACCTAAAATTACAAGGTGTGTGTACTGACTTTGTCCTCTGCAGGCCATTATAATGTCTGGAAGGACAACAAAGAGAAGCAGAGAGTCACGAGGGCAAGCAGGCTCCGCATCTAGAGGCAACAGTGCTGGTGGTGGACACGGTGCATCCTCTTCAGCACGTGGCTGTTGGACACGCTTGTCCTTTTCAGGGGCTGGCCGTGTTGAGCCTCAACATGCAGACAAACTGGTAGAGTGGATGACCAAGCCGTCCTCATCCTCTCTCACCCAGGCTGAGCTTACTTTGTCTGGCAAAGCAGCTGCCAAGTAGGGGTGAGCTTAGCGTTCGACTCAAACCCATGTTCAAATGGAACATTGGCTGTTCGATTGTTCGTCGAAATTCGAAACAAAATGGGTCATTCGCGCCAAATTCGAGTGACGTGTCACGGCCCATAATTCACAGTGGCATTGCGCGCTGATGATTGGCCAAGCATGCGCTATGACCCGCATGCTTGGCCAATCACAGCGCGCAAAAAAAGGAGAACAATAATTGGCCAAAGCCAGGGTGGCTTTGGCCAATTTTGGCTCAGGGCTTTAGCACACGCCTCACACTATAAAAGGCGGCCTGCAGGGCGGCCTCGTGTAGTGTGTTGCGGCGGTGTTAACGAAAAGATCAGTCCTAGAGAGAGAGACAGTTTCTTTTTTACTAGATAGATAGATAGATAGAGCAGGCAGGCTAGTCAGTTTAGTTAAATTTACAGTGTGTAGAGGATATATATACAGTACATCCCAGGAGTTGTACATATATTTATACACTGTATAGTTTAGCTGGATCAAAAGGGATGAGCCGAACACCCCCGGGTTCGGATCGCACCAGAACGTTCGAACAGACCGCGGGTTCGCACAAATATTTCGAACCCCTTTGAAGTCTATGGGACCCGAACGTTCGAATTCAAAAACGATCATTTTAAAGACCAAAATTCAATTAAATGTTGGAAAATGTCGTTCAGAACCCGGGTCTTGCCCCAGGGAACATGTATCAATAGAATTTTTTTTTTTTTAAACGGCCGTTTTTTCCGGAGCAGTCATTTTAATGATGCTTAAAGTGAAAAAAATTCCTATAAATATCACACCTGCTGGGTGTCTATAGTAGTGGCACATGTTTAGAAATGTCCCTGCACAACATGAGAGGATTATAAAAAAAAATTACTTAATGCTACTTGCGCAAGTTCTGTGTGGCAACATTATGTCGAATATTTTAGCGGTGGTGGGGGGCCATTATTGTTTTGTGAAAGAAAATATTTAGAAAAAAGGGCACCCCTCAAACATACTGTAATTGGAGCGCAACAAGGAGCCACGTGTAAAGTATTGCATCAAAAATTGTTATTAGGCGCCCCTGTTAAACAGGGGGTGAAAAATTGTGCCTTGGGCACAACACAACACTTGCAACCCCTCCAAATAACTCCAATTGGAGCGCAACAAGGAGCCACGTGCAAATTATTGCATCAAAAATTATTAGGCGCCCCTGTTAAACAGGGGCAGAAAAATTGGTCCTTGGGCACAACACAACACTGCAACCCCTCACAATAACTCCAATTGGAGCGCAACAAGGAGCCACGTGCAAAGTATTGCAACAAAAATTGTTATTAGGCGCCCCTGTTAAACAGGGGCTGAAAAATTGTGCCTTAGGCACTGGTGGCGGAGCCCAGAAACACAACATTTCTTACTAGCTATCAGCAAGAAGATTGAGGACGAGAAGGATATTCCATCAGTAGCATAAGAGGACAGTCACTCAGCATCGGCAGTCTAAAAGGGATCCGACTTTTCAACAAAAAGATATTATTCATTAATATCAGCATCAGGTGCTTGGTAGCTGGTGTTGATCCAAGTCTGATTCATTTTGATGAAGGTCAGTCGATCAACAGAGCCGGTGAAGAGGCGCACCCTGTGATCAGTCACAAAGCCTCCAGCAGCACTGAATGTCCGTTCTGAAAGAACACTGGATGCAGGGCAAGCCAGTAGCTCAATTGCGTACTGGGCAAGCTCTGGCCAGTGATCCATCCTCAAGACCCAGTAAGCCAGAGGATTTTCGGTGGGGAAGGTGTCCAAGTTGGATCTTGCCCCTAGATATTCCCGGACCATGTAAACCAGACGCTGGCGATGGTTGCTGGAACCGGTCATACCTTGGGACTGCGGACTAAAAAACTGCCTGAACGCATCGGTCAGACAACCACCTTCTCCACCGCCCCTTCTGTGACTCACCGAAGCCTCAGCAAGACGTTGTCCAGAGCCAGGTTTTGGTAATCCCCCCGGTTCTGGGAATGCATTGCAAAGACCCTTCTGCAAGGCCTCCCGCAGAAGTTTCATCTTCTGCTCCCTCTGCGATGGCAACATAAGGTCCGCAACCTTACTCTTGTAACGTGGATCAAGGAGAGTCGCCAGCCAGTAATGATCCCTCTCCTTAATAGCACGTACACGAGGATCCTTACGCAGGCTTTGCAAGATCAGGTAGGCCATGCAGCCTAGGTTTGGGGAGGCATTCGGGGCACAGTCCTCTGGGTCACTGAGGACGACAGGATCCACAGGCACCTCATCCCAGCCACGTAAAACTCCACGTGCTCCTTGGGACTATAAATGATCCCTTGAAGACTGCTGCTGCTGAGTGCTAGGCTCCACCTCCATGCTGCTGATACAATCCTCCTCCTCCTCCTCTTCCTGTGTGCTAGGTGGACAAGCAAGACCACTGTCTGGGTAAAGGGGGCCTTGAGAGGTAAGGAAGTCCTCCTCTTCCTCCCTCTGTTCTGCCTCAAGGGCCTGTCCATTATTCCACGTAGCGTGTGCTCCAACATGTGAATAAGAGGGACAGTCTCACTGATGCATGCACTGTCACTGCTCACTATCCTCGTGGCCTCCTCAAATGGTGACAGGACAGTGCATGCATCCCTGATCAAGACCCACTGGCGTGGCGAAAAAAAACCTAGCTGCCCTGACCCAGTTCTGCTGCCATATTGGCACAGGTACTCATTGATGGCCCGTTGCTGTGTGTGCAGCCGCTGCAGCATGGCCAACATTGAGTTCCATCTGGTGGGCATGTCACAAATTAGGCGTTTTTTGGGCAGCTTATATTCCCTTTGGAGGTCAGTCAGCTGAGCAGTGGCATTATATGACCTTCGAAAATGCACACAGACTTTCCTGGCCTGCTTCAGGACATCCTGCAAGCCCGGGGACCTGCCCAAGAACCGCTGCACCACGAAATTGAGGACATGCGCAAAACAGGGCACGTGGGTGAGTTTTCCCTGTCGCAGGGCAGAGAGGAGGTTGGTGCCATTATCGCTGACCACCATTCCAGGCTTCAGATGGCGTGGCGTCAACCACCTCTCAGCCTGACCCTGCAGAGCTGACAAAACCTCTTCCCCAGTGTGGCTCCTGTCTCCCAAGCACACCAGCTCTAGCACCGCATGGCATCTCTTGGCCTGCATTCCTGCGTATCCCCTCGTACTCCTACGGAGCACGGCTGGTTCGGAGAAAACATCCCCACAGGAAGAGGCCACAGAGGAGGAAGAAGAAGAGGAGGGGGTGGAGGAAAGAGGTGTGTCACAAGCAGTAGTATTGTTTTGCAGGCGTGGTGGTGGAACAACCTCCAAAACTAATGGACCTTGCCCTGCGTCCTTCCCAGCTGCCAGCAGAGTCACCCAATGCGCTGTAAAAGACAGGTAACGTCCCTGTCCATGCCTAATGGACCGTGAGTCAGCGGTAATATGCACCTTACCTCTGACCACCCTATCCAGCGAGGCATGGACATTGCCTTCCACATGCCGGTAGAGAGCCGGAATAGCCTTCCGTGAGAAAAAGTGGCGTTTTGGTACTTGCCACTGAGGTACTGCAAATTGCACAAACTCACGGAAGGGGGCAGAATCTACCAACTGAAAAGGTAGCAGTTGAAGTGCTAGCAATTTCGCTAAGCTAGCATTCAACTGCTGGGCATGTGGATGGCTGGGATTGTACTTCTTTCGGCGCTGCAGCAGCTGGGGCAGGGAAATTTGCCTGGTACTATCAGTAGATTGACCGCTACTACTAGCTTGTGACACACCTATTTCTACACCTTCACTGCAGGCTTCAGAGAGGACTGGGGGTCTACTGGGGTTGGAGGTCCCAGAAGGGCAAGGGGGGGTACGCTTTTGTCTTTGGTGTGGGTCTTTTTGGTGTGCTTGCCAACGAGCTGCATGGCAGGTCGACATATGTCTGGACAAGCATGTGGTACCCAGGCGGTTGATGTTTTGGCCACGCGAGATACGCTTGCGACATAAGTTGCAAATAACAAAGGTACGATCTTGTGGACATGTTTCAAAAAAAGGCCCACACCAAAGAACTTTTGCTGTACCGGTCAGACACAGCAGCGCCATGCACAAGCGCCGTAGATGTGTGCTGTAATGCAGTGGTGGTGCGCTCAGGTGGTATATAACAGCAAAGGTGCGGTGACACTAACTGCGCTCAGGTGGTATATAACAGCAAAGGTGTGGTGGCACTAAATGCGCTCAGGTGGTATATAAAAGCACAGGTACAGTGACACTAACTGCGCTTAGGTGGTATATAACAGCACAGGTGTGGTAAAACTAACTGCGCTCAGGTGGTATGTAACAGCACACGTACAGTGACACTAACTGCGCTCAGGTGGTATGTAACAGCACACGTACAGTGACACTAACTGCGCTCAGGTGGTATATAACAGCACACGTACAGTGACACTAACTGCGCTCAGGTGGTATATAACAGCACACGTACAGTGACACTAACTGCGATCAGGTGGTATATAACAGCACAGGTGCAGTGACACTAACTGCGCTCAGGTGGTATGTAACAGCATACGTACAGTGACACTAAATGCGCTCAGGTGGTATATAACAGCAAAGGTGCGGTGACACTAACTGCGCTCAGGTGGTATATAACAGCACATGTACAGTGACACTAACTGCACTTAGGTGGTATATAACAGCACAGGTGCGGTGACACTAACTGCGCTCAGGTGGTATATAACAGCCCAGGTGCAGTGACACTAACTGCGCTCAGGTGGTATGTAACAGCACACGTACAGTGACACTAAATGCGCTCAGGTGGTATATAACAGCAAAGGTGCGGTGACACTAACTGCGCTCAGGTGGTATATAACAGCACATGTACAGTGACACTAACTGCACTTAGGTGGTATATAACAGCACAGGTGCGGTGACACTAACTGCGCTCAGGTGGTATGTAACAGCACACGTACAGTGACACCAACTGCGCTCAGGTGGTATATAACAGCACACGTACAGTGACACTAACTGCGCTCAGGTGGTATATAACAGCACAGGTGCGGTGACACTAACTGCGCTCAGGTGGTATGTAACAGCACACGTACAGTGACACTAACTGCGCTCAGGTGGTATATAACAGCACAGGTGCGGTGACACTAACTGCGCTCAGGTGGTATGTAACAGCACACGTACAGTGACACTAACTGCGCTCAGGTGGTATATAACAGCACAGGTGCGGTGACACCAAATGTGCTCAGGTGGTATATAACAGCACAGGTGCAGTGACATTAAATGCGCTCAGGTGGTATATAAAAGCACACGTACAGTGACACTAACTGCGCTCAGGTGGTATATAACAGCACAGGTGCAGTGACACTAACTGCGCTCTGGTGGTATGTAACAGCACACGTACAGTGACACTAATTGCGCTCAGGTGGTATATAACAGCACACGTACAGTGACACTAACTGCGCTCAGGTGGTATATAACAGCACAGGTGCGGTAAAACTAACTGTGATCAGGTGGTATGTAACAGCACACGTACAGTGACACTAACTGCGCTCAGGTGGTATATAACAGCACAGGTGCAGTGACACTAACTGCGCTCTGGTGGTATGTAACAGCACACGTACAGTGACACTAACTGCGCTCAGGTGGTATATAACAGCACACGTACAGTGACACTAACTGCGCTCAGGTGGTATATAACAGCACAGGTGCGGTGACACTAACTGCGCTCAGGTGGTATCTAACAGCACACGTACAGTGACACTAACTGCGCTCAGGTGGTATATAACAGCAAAGGTGCGGTGACACTAATTGCGCTCAGGTGGTATATAACAGCACACGTACAGTGACACTAACTGCGCTCAGGTGGTATATAACAGCACAGGTGCAGTGACACTAACTGCGCTCAGGTGGTATGTAACAGCACACGTACAGTGACACCAACTGCGCTCAGGTGGTATATAACAGCACACGTACAGTGACACTAACTGCGCTCAGGTGGTATATAATAGCACAGGTGCGGTGACATTAACTGCGCTCAGGTGGTATGTAACAGCACACGCACAGTGACACTAACTGCGCCCAGGTGGTATATAACGGTGCGGTGACACTAACTGCGCTCAGGTGGTATGTAACAGCACACGTACAGTGACACTAACTGCGCTCAGGTGGTATATAATAGCACAGGTGCGGTGACATTAACTGCGCTCAGGTGGTATGTAACAGCACACGCACAGTGACACTAACTGCGCCCAGGTGGTATATAACGGTGCGGTGACACTAACTGCGCTCAGGTGGTATGTAACAGCACACGTACAGTGACACTAACTGCGCTCAGGTGGTATATAACAGCACAGGTGCTGTGACACCAAATGAATGAATGAATGAATGAAAACTTATATAGCGCAGCACATGCGAAGTAAATCGCCTCTGGGCGCTTGTTGTTCCTGTCTCCTTTGAGATCAAAAGAGATGCGTCTTAACCTTTCTCCTGAAGACTAGATAGTTCTCCTCCAGCCGAATGTTGGCTGGTAAGGCGTTCCATAGTCTGGGACCTTGGACAGCGAATCTCCTGTCTCCTTTGGACTTGAATCTGACTTTTGGTATCTGAAGCCGATTTTGATTGGTGGATCGTAGAATACAATTGGGATTGTGAACTTTTAGTTTTTCGCATAGATAATGGGGAGCATTCCCATGGATACATCTATGCGTTAGACAGAGAGCTTTAAAGGAAATTCTGTCTCTAACTGGTAGCCAGTGAAGGGATCTCAGTGAAGGTGAGATTGATTCCCAGGGTTTTTTCCCAGTCACAAGTCTGGCGGCCGTATTTTGAACGACTTGAAGACGAGCGATCTGGTACTTGGGGAGTCCGAGGTAAAGGGCATTTGCATAGTCCAGTCTGGAATTTACAATCGCTCCCACCACGACCGCTATGTCTTTCTTGGGAATAAAAGGCGTGAGTCTGCGTAGTAGGCGCAGCAGATGGTGAGATCCGCTGACTACTGACCCTATTTGTGCGTTCATTGTCATGTCGGAGTCAAAGATGACCCCAAGACTTTTGACTTTGGCGCTAGGGGTGATGATTTTGCCCAGAATGGGCGGCGGGATCCAAGTTGGTATCGATAGATTCCTACGCTTGGCGTGAAACAGAAGAAGCTCTGTTTTTGCTCCGTTGAGTTTGAGATAACTCTTTGTCATCCAGTCCTCTATCAAAGAGAGGCATGTCTCTAGGTCTCTAGATCCTTTTTATTGCAAATGCGGAAGTACAGTTGCATGTCGTCTGCATAAGAGTGATATAGCAGTTTTTGGCTGCTGATGATTTCGAAGAGAGGATGCAGATAGATGTTGAATAACATCGGCGACAAGGGAGATCCTTGAGGGACCCCGCACGATAATGTGCGTTGTTCAGAAGTGAAGGGTCCTAGCTTCACTATTTGCGATCGGTTTTCCAAAAAAGAGGAGAACCAGGATAGATTGCTTTCTGCGACTTTAGCTATTTTAGCCAGCCGAGTCAACAACAGCTTGTGATCTACTGTATCAAAGGCTGCGCTTAGGTCCAGCAGAACCAGAAGAGAAGATTCTCCTTCGTCTGCGGCCTCGAGAATGCGCTCAGGTGGTATATAACAGCACACGTACAGTGACACTAACTGCGCTCAGGTGGTATATAACAGCACACGTGCGGTGACACTAACTGCGCTCAGGTGGTATATAGCAGCACACGTGCGGTGACACCAAATGCGCTATGGTGGTATGTAAAAGCACACGTGCGGTGACACCAAATGCGCTAAGGTGGTATGTAACAGCACACGTGCGGTGACACCAAATGCGCTAAGGTGGTATCTAACAGCACACGTGTGGTGACACCAAATGCGCTATGGTGGTATGTAACAGCACACATGCGGTGACACCAAATGCGCTCAGGTGGTATGTAACAGCACACGTGCGGTGAAACCAAATGCGCTCAGGTGGTATGTAACAGCACACGTGCGGTGACACCAAATGCGCCAAGGTGGTATGTAACAGCACACGTGCGGTGACACCAAATGCGCTCAGGTGGTATGTAACAGCACACACGTGCGGTGACACCAAATGCGCTCAGGTGGTATGTAACAGCACAAATTCAGTGACACCAAATGCGCTCAGGTGGTATGTAACAGCACACGTGCAGTGACACCAAATGCGCTCAGGTGATATGTAACAGCACACGTGCGGTGACACCAAATGCGCTAAGGTGGTATTAAACAGCACACACACAGTCAGAGCGACTGCGTTTCTGTGCAATTCAATAGCCCACTTGCATTAACAGCAACTGCCTTTCTGTGCAAATAAATAGCACACGTGCAGTAACAGTTAATGCGTCTATGTGCAATCAACTAGCACATGTTGACTAACACGCATCAAGCACAATCTCCTGCCTGACAGATACTAATAGCAGCAATAGCTAAGCTATACAGTTTATAAATATATTGACAACTCCTAGGGATGTCAATATATTCTCTACAAACTGTACATTTAACTATACTAAATAGTAGCCTCCCTGATCTATCTATCTATCTATCTATCTATCTATCTATCTATCTATCTATCTATCTATCTATCTATCTATCTATCTATCTATCTATCTATCTATGTGAAAAGACACTGGGGCTGATTTACTAATGAAGCTGCGCTGCGCCGGTACATGCCTTAATAGGTGCGCTGGATGAAGCCTTAATTAGGCGCATGTACCGGCCGCAGCAGCAGCGCGATGTAATTGATAAGTAAAGCCGCCGCCGAACTCCCTGTATAAGTCTATGGGGGAAATCTTAATTGTGAATTTTAAAGGCTAATCTGCAAGTTTTGTCCTAAAAAGTGTTAGGGGACCTCAGTCCTGCCCCAGGGGACATGTACCAATGCTTTTTTTTTTTTTTAAACGGCTGTTTTTTCGGGAGCAGTGATTTTAATAATGCTAGAAGTGCAATAATAAAAGTGTTTTTTTTTTTATTTTTCTTTAAATTTCGTACCATGGGGGGCTCTAATGTCAGCATGTGAAAAAGCGCATGTTTCCCGTGGTTAGAACTGTCTTTGCACAAAATGACATTTTTCAAAGCAAAAAAGCCATTTAAAACTGACTCGCGGCAATAATGAATTGTCGGCTCCCGGCAATTGCAGGAGAATTCATTCATTAAAAAAACGAAAAAAAAGCGTGGGGGTCCCCCCAAATTCAATAACCAGACCCTTTAGGTCTGGTATGGATATTAAGGGGAACCCCGCCGTCAATTTTAAAAAAAAAATGACGTGGGGTTCCCCCCAAATATCCATAACCCACAACCTTGTACCCCTACCATTTCACAAGAAAAAAAAATGTAAAGGGTTAAAAACGACAAGAGCCGGTTTTTGACAAGTCCTTTATTATCTTCTTTCTTCTTTCCTTCGGGTTTCTTCCTTCTTCTTCTTCCTCTGCTTCTGTCTTGGGTCTTCTATTCCCGCACCTTGCCCGGCGTGTTCTTCCATCTTCTTCTCCTTCCGCTGTCCTTCTCGTCCGCATCTTCTCCTTCTTGTTCTTCGCCGGAGGCGCCGCTTCCAATTGAAATCCCCGCTGTCTGCCGGACCACGCCCCCCTCTGACGCCACGGGCAAGCTCTTAGGAGTGTGCTGCAAGTGCGTCAGAGGGGGGCGTGGTCACATGTCAGAGGGCGGGCAATTCAATTTGAAGCTTGTGCGCGGCTTTTTCTTTGCCGGAGTCGCCGCTTCCAATTGAATTGCCCGCTTTCTGGAACATGTGACGACGCCCCCCTCTGACGCACAGGCACCACACGGGGACTTTCCTAAGAGCTTGCACGTGGCGTCAGAGGGGGGCGTGGTCCGGCAGACAGCGGGGATTTCAATTGGAAGCGGCGCCTCCGGCGAAGAAAAACAAGAAGAAGAAGATGCGGACGAGAAGGACAGCGGGAGGAGAAGAAGATGGAAGAACACGCCGGGCAAGATGCGGGAATAGAAGGCTGTGACGGTAGTAGAACATATCCCCGTCAAGCATTCCCTTCTTCTCCCATAAAAGAAATCACCCAATATTCCCCGACTAGGAATATCCCTGGAATCGCCGAATAATCCACACATGAGCCAAGGCTTAATGCTGAATGTAACAGGACACACTTTATTGAAAGTACACAGCACACTTTATACAGGATTTGGAACATCCCGCCCCCAACAACCGCTTTCCTATTGGTCCATTGTAAAGTATGCAGTCTTCACTCTGGTCCTCTTAAATCATGCAAATGAGTACTTGAAAATGTCTCCGCAGAGATTGGTCCCAATGCTTGAATAGCCTGAATATGTGTGGCCAGGCCTGTGATGTGTTTTCAGACAAAAGCCCCAGGGGGTCAATTAATGTACACAATAGCCAGCCACAGAACAATGGAGCCGTTTGGAGAATTGAGACAGGGCAGAAGTCATTTACACCTGATAATAGAAAGGCTTTAGATAGGGTTATCACACAATGGACAATGAGTATTTCTTCTGAGTCTATTGACCTGGCTGGGGTTCAGAATTAAATCTTCTGTAATACATGAATTAGGATTTCAGTATTTTATGGTCCATGACATTACTCCCCCTGGGAAATAGTTCAACATCCGCAGTGGGACCCAAACGGGTCACTCGAGGATGTTGGGCAAGTAGTCTTAAGGTTCCAGGACTGTCTGCCAGGATAACCCATCCGCCTTCCTGCTTTGAGGCCCTGGCCCATAATCGGACGGCAAGAGGCTCGCATTCAGTCCTCTCCAAAAGCCCCTGTCCCGGCTAGGCCTGTCACACATCTCCCCTTTTGGCAGGGGACTAACCCAGTAGGAGACACCGGATGGGTTGTCTCTGAATTCAGTCAGTAGTTCCAGTCCCCCAATGCCGGTATCCATACAGTACCCCAAATCACTTGCTCCAAATTGAGCATTACTCACCCCGCCATCCTCTGCCTCTCTCAGGGAACACGTCTGCCGCTGGGGAGAGGCCTGGACTAGCCCTTCTCCCTGGAGTCCTTTCAGCCGCTGGAGAGATGACAGGGTGGCTGGGCTCAGTCCATCATGCTGTTGGGGATCTGGGCCAACTGGCCACCATTTATGGGGTATACCAGTGGAGACTGATGTCCCATCCACTGATGTGAGGTGAAAATCCCCCAGTGCTTGCAAAGCAAAGCCGACATCCTCCTGTTTCAGTCCTGTACCATTTTCTGGGGTTGTGCCAGTGGAGACTGAAGTCCCATCCACTACCCCAGGAACCCCCTCTTCTGTTAGGTGAAAGCACAGGCCCGGGGCACTCTGCTCTGTTGCCAGCTCTTCCGCTGGGTTGCTGTGAGTGGAGACCACAGTCCCATCCACTGATATCCACTCAAGCTGTAGTGGGGTGCAGTCGCCAGTAGCATCCTGTCCTGCTGCCAGTGGTTCAGCTGGGAGTAAGAGCTTTACCACCTCAGCTGGTTGCTGGGGAGGGGGGCCAACCGCCCCGGCTCCCTGGAACTCCACAGTTGGTCCCGGTGCTGGGCAAAGATGGCTGGCACTCTGCCCTGTTGCCAGCACTTCTGCTGGGGGTGCATAATCCAGAACATCCTCTGAACAGTCCATACATTCTGTAATCTGTGGCTGGGGAGTGATCGCTATCTTCTCACCCTGAGCCTCCGAACCTGCCACAGGGGTGGGGCAGAGGTCTTGAACCCTCTGTCCGGTGACCAGCGCTTCAGCTGGTGAAGTTCCTTGTAACTCCACAAATACTGCTCTTGGTGCTGGGCAGAGCACAGTGAAGTTTGGCCCTGATACCAGCTCTTCTGCTGGAGGCCCATCAGGTTGTTTGTCCTCAGCAGAAAAATCTATTAAATCCCCTGTCTCTGGTGTCTGGGGATAGAGGTTCACCATCTCCTGTCCATGGAACCCAGAAGATGCTATAGGTACTGAGCAGAGGTTAGCAGAGCTCGGCCCTGCGGTCAGAACTTCAGCTTTGGGAATGGCAATCTCCAGATTTTCCACTGCCGATTCACTGGCATACTGCTGGACAGGCACATTCCTCCCTTCAAGATCATCCCATGCAGAAACAGGATCATCAAGGTCAGTTGGCACTTGCTGCATCCGCCATAAGACCTCTGCATCCATAGCTGCTTTTTTCCTTCAGAATGTCATTTTTCACATGCTGACATTACACCCAGGGCCGCCATCAGGGGGTACAGGCAGTACACCTGCAGGGCCGCCATCAGGGGGTTACAGGCATTACACCTGTAAGGGGCCCGGGGGTCCCCAGGGGCCCGGATGGGAACCACCCTAAAAAATGTTTTTTTTTTTTTTAGGGGTCCGAAGGTCCCCAGGGGCCCGGAGGCCACTAAGGGCCCCAGATGGCAAGCCCTTTTTTTTATAAAAAAATATATATTTTAAAAAATATATATATTTATTTTATATATTTTTCTTTTATTTTTTATTAAAGGGCCAATTTTTTTTCTTTTATTTTTTTAGAGATCCGGAGGTCCACAGGGACCTGGAGATCTCCAGGGCCCCAGATGACAACCCCCCTTTTTTTATAAAATAAATATATTTTTTATATATTTTTTTATTTCTTTTATTTTCATATTATATATATATATATATATATATATATATATATATATATATATATATTATTATTATTAAAGGGCCCAGAGGTCCCCAGGGCCCTGGAAGGCAACCCCCTTGTTTTTTTTTTTTTAGATAAATCTTATATTTTAAAAAAATATATATATATTTTCTCTCTTTTTTCTTTTTATTTTATAAAGGGCACAGAGGTCCCCAGGGCCCCGGATGGCTACCCCCCTTTTTTATATATATTTTTCTTTATTTCTTCTTTTTGTAAAGGGCCCCCCCGCTTCTCAATTCGCGGCAGCACCCCCCCGCTTCTCAATTTCATGCGGCAGCACCCCCCCCCCGGTTCTCTGCTCCAGGGGGCCCATGCCTGAAGCTGTGTAAGGGGCCCCAAAATTCCTGATGGCGGCCCTGTACACCTGTAAGGGGCCCGGGGGTCCGGAGGTGCCCAGATGCCTGGAGGCCCCCCAGCGCCCCAGATGGTAACCCCCCTCTTTTTATTTTTTGTCTATATATATATTTAACATTTAACCCCTTCCCCGCCCCCTAGTGGTTAACCCCTTCACTGCCAGTCACATTTATACAGTAATCAATGCATATTTATAGCATTGTTCACTGTATAAATGTAAATGGTCCCAAAAATGTCAGAAAAGTGTCCGAAATGTCCGCCATAACGTCGCAGTCCCAATAAAAAAATCGCAGATCGCCGCCATTAATAGTAAAAAAAAAAAAAAATGCCATAAACTATCCCCTATTTTGTAAACGCTATAAATTTTGCGCAAACCAATCGATAAACGCTTATTGCATTTTTTTTGAATAAAAATATGTAGAAGAATACGTATCGGCCTAAACTGAGGAAAATTTTTTTTTTTTTATGTATTTTTTGGGTTATTTATTATAGCAAAAAGGAAACAATATTGCATTTTTTTAAAAATTGACGCTCCTATTTTTGTTTATAGCGCAAAAAATAAAAACCGCAGAGGTGATCAAATACCACCAAAAGAAAGCTCTATTTGTGGGAAAAAAAGGACGCCAATTTTGTTTGGGAGCCATGTCGCACGACCGCGCAATTGTCAGTTAAAGCGACGCAGTGCCGGAAGCTTATATTTTGTCAGGTGTGTAGGTGCACAGTAGGTAAGTGGTTAATTTATTTTTTAAAGTGTATTTTGTGCGTGAAGTCGAGATAGAGGAGCTGGACTTGCAATCTCCATCCTTCTCCATGCCCCCGGTGGCAATGGCGGGTGTGAGGGGGGGCCTCCCACTCACCCCACCCTACCTGCTACACTTGGGAGCCCGATGGGACAGAGGGACTCCCCCTATGAGGGAGTCTAGCCCACCCAGCCAGCCCTGTAGGTCCTTCGGCTCTCTTTATTTTAGGAGACCTCATGGCCAAAGTGCGTTCAAGTGTGGTGTTTTTTTTGGGGGGGGGTGGGCGTACTAAGCACAGGTGTACCTTACATCGCACACAGCCAGGCTGAGACCACCAAACTGAGCACAGGCGTACCTTGCATAGCACACCCACCGGGAGCCGGGCTGAGACCACCAAACTCAATTCACATGTAGCCGAGGCCAGGATCCGAACCCTTGGCTGCAGAGGTGAACGGCTTGTCAGCGCAGTGCCATTCACGTTGAGCCACCGCAGCTCCCACCCCATGTTATTTTTTTTTAGATTTTTGGTAGTTATTTTTTATTAAAGGGCCCAGAGCTCCGAAGGCAACCCCCTTTTTTATTATTTTATATATATATATATATATATATATATAGATATTTTAATTTATTTTTCATTAAAGGGCCCAGAGGTTTATTTTTCATTAAAGGGCCCAGAGGTCCCCAGGGCCCCCGGATGGCTACCACCCTTTTTTTAATATATATTTTTCTATATGTATTTTTTTGTAAAGGAAACCCCCGCTTATCAAATTGCAGCAGCCCCCCCCCCCCCTGTTCTCTGCTCCAGGGGGCCCATGCCTGAAGCTGTTCTCTGCCCCAGGGGGCCAATTCCTGATGGCGGCCCTGATTGCCCCCCCCATGGTACGAAATTTCAAGGAATTTTTAACTTTTTATTGTTGCACTTTAACCACTTCCATACCGCGCCTATTCTGGCACTTCTCTCCTTCATGTAACAATTATATTTTCTTTATATTTTCTTCCTTGAAAATTACTCAGGACCCCCAAACATTATATATATTTTATTAACAAACACCCTAGGGAATAAAGTGGCGGCCATTTTTTCGTACACATTTCCAACGGTATTTGCGCCAAAATTTTACAAATTTTTTTTTTTTTTTTGGCTTGCAAAAAAAAAACCTGTTTCATGAATGACAAAATAAGAAAGCAGTAAAGCTAGCCCAATTTTTAGGGATAAGGTAAAAGATGATGTTACACCGAGTAAATAGATACCTAACTAGTCACGCTTTCATATTGCGCACACTCATGGAATGGCGCTAAACTTCGTTATTAAAAATCTCCATAGGCAACGCTTGACTTTTTTTCTCAGGTTACCACTTTTGAGTTACAGAGGAGGTCTAGTGCTAAAATTATTGCTCTCACTCTAACGCACGCTATGATACCTCACATGTGGGGTTTGAAGGATGTTTACATATGTGGGTGGGACTTGCATGCGTGTTCGCTTCTGAGTGCGAGCTACTAGGGACAGGAGCATTTAAATTCCTTTTTTATTTTATTTTTTAACTTAATATTTTCATTTTTGCACTTGTTTGTCCCTTTTTTGTATTATTTTTCTCTTTTCTTCCTATTACAAGGAATGTAAACATCCCTTGTAATAGGACTAGTGTGTGACAGGTCCTTTTTATAGAGAAAGGCGGGGTCAATTAGACCCCACATCTGTCCTCCAGGCTGGAAAGCATGGAATTGGTAAAAAAAACAAAAAAAAACAACATCTCATGCTTCCAGCTGCGATCATGTTCGTTCAGCACAGTAGTGTAGTGTGTAGCATGTTCACCTAGCAGCAAAAGGGTTGCTGGTTCGAATCCCGCCCGTGACACTATCTGCCTGGAGTTTGCATGTTCTCCCTGTGTGGGTTTCCTCCCACAATCTAAAAACATGCTGTAAATTGGATCCTGTCTAAATAAGCCCTAATATGCAGTAGGATATTTAGGTTTTGTGCTGCCCTAGGCCTGACCAAATTTTGGCACCCCCTAATAGAAAAATGACCCACCCTTCCTATCAAGGCCACACCCTGTTTTTTTATGACCCACCCAGGAATTTTCAGGGGACACACACAAGTTCTGTGGGGGGGGGGGGGCACAGGAGTCCCTTAATTTGCCTAGTTTTTCGATCACTTCCTGTTTGGCTATGGGGCAGGAAGTGAAGGCCAATCTCCCCAAACGGACAGGGATAATACAAAATAAACCGACAGAGCTTCTAACCCCCCCCCAACTCTATCAAAATGAAAGAAATCAAAAAAATAAAAGTGATGATTATAGTTCCAGTTTAACCCCAAATTTCAGATCATTTTATTGATAGGCTTAAGAAAATATAACCATGCCAATAGGCCAGGATCCAGCGTTGCTAATATGTAATATGAATGTGTGTTAGGGACCCCCACAAACACCACCCAATGTTAAATCAACAATTTTCTTGTTTGTTTTGGGGATGCCTGCACCCCTGATAGGGTAAAGACACCTCACAAATGTTGTCACTTTCTACTTAATTCATTCACTTCCTGCCACATAGCCAAACAGGAAGTGAGGGAAACACCTGAGTAATGTTTTGTTGGGGACACAGATCAATCTAAATAGTTTCCCATTTTGGAAATTGCATTTTGCTGTGTACACCCCAAATTAGTAGGAATCTTGCACTACAAGTGGACAAGCAAGGAAGAAAAATAAAAACTTGGCGGGATTGGAAGTTAAAACCATCAGTGCTTCCCTTCTGATTTTCATTGCCTACGCTTCTACTGCAGAGCGGCTTTGCCTTTACTAAACCCCAAAATAACTAATCATTTGGGGTCTACACTGCAGTGCAATTTGCTTAATGGTGACACTAGCTAGATTGACCTGTGTCCCGAAGAAAAGACCATTGGTAGGGTTTTAACCTCACTTCCTGTTCAGCTGTGTGACAGGAAGTGAAGCCAATTTTAGGAAAAGGGACACAAAGCCCAACCTAAAAACACTAGCAGGGGTTCAAACACTCAATTGGCTTCCCTCAAACAACCCACAATTAGAATAGGATTGTCTTGTGCTAGTTTCAAGCACAGCGCTGTAAATCAGCACTTCAAGCCTGTCCACCAATGCCTTGAAGGAAGAGGTTGTGTCTTTGAAGCAGCTCCTGTGAAGAACCAGACCCTGGAGGAGAGGGGAGGCTATGGCCTCATCAAGCCCAGGCCAGGGGCTTGTGACTGGGCAAGGGGAGTTCACCTCCCGCCCGGTACCTCCGAGGACCGTGGATCTCCCGAGTTTTGGGGATTTAAATAAAGAAGAGAAGCAATTTTTGTCGGTCCAGTCCAAGCTGGCAGATTGGACTTTTCCCCAGCAAGGGGAGGATGATCAGCGAATGCTGAGAAGACACAGCAGAACCAAAGGTTTGATTCAGAAGGCGGCACAAGCTCTCCATTCCAGGATTACAGTGCTGGCCAGTTTAAGGAACAGAAGAGATCGGGCTAGTAGCTCAAAAAGATTCAAATTCAAGGAAGCAATAGACCTGTTGAAAGAGCAGAATGGCCAGTTATGGGGTCTTGTTATGTGTCTCTGTTCCAGAGGGACTGCAGAGAAGGCTTTCCTCCTTCCAATCAGGAGGGAGCTCCAACGTGCCTCTGAGGAGAGCAAGCAGGCAGCAAGGAGAGGCAAGTCAGCATTAGTAGCTGAGGGGGCTGGGGGTTCTCTGTTAGTGGAACCTCAGACCTCAGGGACTATCTCGGAGAGTACCGCTGAGGGCGCCCAGGCACCTGCCGGACCCCAACCTGTGAAGAAAGGGGGTACAACATCAAGTGGGAGGTTGTCCCACGAAGCAGGAGGTACTTGCGTGAGTGAGAGAGGTCTCAACCCCGTGGTGAGTCTTCCTCGTCTTCCGCCTGGTCTTTTGGTCACCGTGAAGAGTGTGTCTGGTTCCCAGCAAGATCAGGGTGATAAGCCTGCTCCTGGAAGCGGGGGTGCTTTGGCCTCTGTGAACCCAGCAAGTAGCCTACAGCAGGGTCAGCCGGCCGTTGTGGTGGCGACCGCTGCGGGTTTACAGGGTGAGGGGCAGGCATCTACCACGGATCCAGTTGAGATGGACTGTATGACATCTAGTATGGAAGAAGCTATGGCTAGGATAGCAATGGCTGCCGAGGGAGAGGGCACGCCACGCCATGTGGAGCCTCCTGCTTCTGGACGACCAATCAGCAGTGACTTGGAGGGCATTTCCGCTGTGCGGGAATCTCCCGTGATTGGGACGGAGCCGCGACCGGAAGTGACGTCAGCACGTGACCCGGAACCGGAAGTGACGTCAGCACGTGACCCGGAACCGGAAGTGACGTCCGCGCGTGACCCGGAACCGGAAGTGACGTCAGCGGGTGAACCGGAAGTGGCTGTGGAGACACCCGGAGCTCCATTTCCCGGCCAGGTCCGGTCCTCAGCTTTGGAACAGAATACCCAGGGACTTGTGAGTACTTCCCCATCTGCGGGTCTCCCTTCTGAACAGGCTCCAGTTTGGGGGGATCACCCTGCGGGACATTTAGATGATGAATGTTTGGCAATGGATTTTATTAGAAAGTTAGAAGGTTCCCAGTCTGCAGCTGTGACAGAAGTCCATGTAGGTTCCTATGGAGCCTGTGAAGAGATGGGGGACTCTGGTTTTAATATGGATGATACTCAATTGGCTCAGGTACAGGAAGTTGTGTTGGGGTCGGGCCCCCTTTCGGGTCCTTCAGTAGTGAGGGGGAGGGCAGCGAGTCATGTGGAGACTGCCCAGGTTGCGTCAATGGAGGTCCTGAGGGGGGTTGGTCCATTTGATGCACCCCAACCTGCGGGAGTTATCACAACCTCTCAGGAAGAGAGCTTGCTCAATGCTTTGAGGGAGGGCAGGTCTTATGCCCAAATGGCTGGGTTAAGTGCTCCCTTGGATCATATTTACAGCAAGTTCGGTGCCCGCAATTTCAGGGTTCCCCCTGCGCAAGAGCAGCGGGGTGAGGGGGCATGGTCCAGGGGAGGTGGTGGTACAGAACGCAGGAGGAGGAATGTGGTGCAACTAAAGTTTATTGGTGAAGGTCAGTGCCCGTCCCGAGGAGAGGTCATCGATATGGTCCTCTCTCTGGGAGTAAGGGCGTCTGACCTCTTTGCGGTTATCCATCCGGGAGGTTCAGTAGAGTTTGATTTTAGTTTTATGTCAGTCATCGTTATGGAAATGTTTTTGTTGAATTATGAACTAGTTAAAAGACAGGACCCATGGTCCAAGTTCTGTTTGACCCCCCTGTCTAGGCAGGAGGAGGTCAAAAATGTAACCATCCTGGTACGCAATGAATCCCTTCCTCCGGAAGACCTGGTTGACCCGTCATGGCCAGCTCCAGTGCCCCCTTTGGAAGAAGGTGGATGAAAGGGGGATCTGGACAGGGGCCTGGGGGGTTAAGATTAAGTTGAAGAGGCAGGGAAATAGCATGGCTCATATCCCTGGGAGTGCTTTCATTGGGAGAGACAGAATTTTGTTTTTTTATCCTGGACAGCCTAAAAGGTGTTTTAAGTGCGGGTCCCCCACTCACTTGAGCGCTGAATGCACTGTTGTGAAGTGCACGCGCTGTGGTGGGAGGGGTCACCTGGCGGACGGGTGTGCCCATATTAGATGTAATCTTTGTAACGAGTTAGGTCACCCTTTCAGTCGATGTCCGCAGGCTTATAGGGGTAATGTGCAAGAGGAATCTGGGGTGTCGGAGGGTTTCACCTCGGACACTGATTCTGAGATGGAGGGGGGTGGGGGGGGCAGGCCGCGGGTGCTTCTAGATCTGGTGGTCGGGCTGCCCCTATGCCCCAGAGGCAAGGTTCTGTCAGGAGGAGGGCGGGGGTTGGTGCAGCTGCCCCTGATCCTCCAGGTCAGGGTGGAGTGGACATTGATTCTGAGGTAGAGGGGGGTGAGGAGCCTCAAAGGCAGGGTCTCATCAGGAGGAGGGCGGGGGTTAGTGCAGTAGCCCCTGACCCTCCGGGTCAGAGTATAGTGTCAGGAGGTGGTGGGGTTTTCCTTGGGGGGCCTCCTGAGTTTTTGCTGGACTCCTCTGCCTTAGACACCGATTCTGAAGTAGAGGGGAGTGAGGAGGGTTTGGTGGTTCCCCCTGGGGGGGGGGGGTGTTGGGGCCAGTCTGTGCTATCGTTCCCCCCCCCTTCCTTTCTCTTCCTGTTGCCCCCTCCTCTCATTCTTGTTCTGTTCCCCTCCCGCTTTCTTCCCGTTTTGCCCCGCTCTCCCCCCCCGGGTGGATTCTCATGCGTTGGGTGGTGCAGTAACCCAGGAGGATATGGAGGTGGCCCTTGGGTCACAGAAAATACCTCAGGCCGGGTCAAGTGAAGAGCCCTTAGAGGGTATGAGTGGGGTGGGCACAGCAGCCGGTGATACTGGTTGGGTAGTGCTTAGGAAGAATAAGAAAAAAAGTAAAAAAGGTGTTAATGAGTGATGCGGGAGTGCGTTCTGTGCCCTGTTCTAAGCAGGATGAGGGTGCGGGTGCCGCAGAGTAATTTGTTATTTTACTAGTCGGTTAATATAGCGGGATTTTGTTCGATGTTTATGATGTATAGATATGTGGTCTGTTGATGGATTTGGCTAGCTATGACCTGGTGCAGTGGCCAGATGGGGCAGAGGCTGTAGGTTTCTGCAGTTGATGCCAATAGGCTTGCACAGGTAGTTGGCTAATCCGCGTAAAATATGCCATATATAGTATTTTGTTATTTTTTCTTTTGTTTCTTATGGACCTTAATTATGGGTATGCACCAATAGTGACCCAAAGTGCAATGAGCCGGATAATGGAGGGTGATAAAAGTTTGCCCAACCTGATAGAGGTTAGCACTGGTGAATTGGTTGCGTGTTATTAGTCTGGGTTTTCAAGGTTTGTAAATTCAATGTTGGTTTTATAGGAGTTTTATAGTTGTTTAAATGATTATCTTGTATATGTAAATGTTTGTAAGCAGTGTGAGATTTTCTTGATGTTTCCCCGTTATTTGTAAATTTGGTACCTAATGTCGTGTCTGAATAAACAAAAAATTTCCACCAATACACCACCACCACCCCCCCCCCTCCAAACAGGCCCTGTTTGCAGGTTTTTCTACATCTTGCACATGTGCTTTAAAAAGTCAGTCTGGACATCAATTCTAGGAAACAATACTTACCGCTTTGTCCTTCCTTTTCTGGTGACTAATCATTTCATGCATACACACCAGGAAAGAGCTTAGAGACAAATCACACTTGATGGTTTAGGCCCAAACTATTTCAGCTGCAGCGGTTGAAATCCATAGCATGAAAAAAATATCACAAAACAAACTTCAAAATTTGAAAGTAATTTTATTGGTCCACAAAACAAGGAAAGCAAAACAAAAAATTACAAATAAACACACCAAAAAAATATAAAAAAAACTAAAAACAAAAAAGACCAACGTTTATTTCACAGTCATTGGAAAATAAATCATGCTTTTGAAATAACAGGATAGACCCACAGGATTAAAACATTAGTCATTAACATCTTGAAAAATATTTAGCAAAATTATGCAGCAGACAAAACATTAAAAAATACAAGACTTGCTCCAAAACATCTCTGTTACGCTCCGCCATTACTTCCAGCCAGCAAATCTGCCCCCTCTGAGGGCAGCTGACACGTGCACTATCCACGCTTTTTATAACATGTGTGCTAATGAACCAATTATAAACACATGAAGAAATGTCAGCCTCTAGTTTGTGTGCACTTGTAACTGCTTACACCTGTTAAGGATGTCCTTAAATTACTAAGCCAAAAAACAGCTTTCTGAGCATGCTCAGAAAGATGCATGTCATTTTCAGGCTCAGACAACCAGCTTATTTTTCTAAGTGTTCGAGCATGCCCAGTTCACTCGAAATGCAGTACCAGAATCAAATCTGCAATGGCGGATGAAAGCATTAGAGGTGTTTAATTTTTTTTTTGGTCCCCCTGAACTGATGCTTTACAAGCTGAAGGGGAGGTCTTATAGAATTTTTATGTAACAAACATAAATAATAATAATTAAAACGCCCCTGTCCCTAGTAGCTCGCAGTCAGAAGCGAACACGCAGCATTTTTTTTTCCGGTTACCAGTTTAGATTTACAGAGGTCTAGTGCTAAAAGTATTCCTCTCGCTCTTACGCACGCTATGATACCTCACATGTGTGGTTTGAAGGATGTTTTCATATGTGGGCGGGCCTTAAATGTGTAAGTCCCGCCCACATATTGAACCCCCGCTCAAACCCCACATGTGAGGTATCATAGCGTACGTTAGAGCGAGAGCAATACTTTTAGCACTAGACCTCCTCTGTAAATCTAAACTGGTAACCTGAAACACATAAAAAAGTGTTGCCTATGGGTATTTTCAAGTACTGAAGTTTGGCGCCATTCCATGAGTGTGTGCAATATTAAAGTGTAACATGTTGGGTATCTATTTACTCGGTGTAACATCATCTTTCACATTATGGCCATAAATTGGGCTAACTTTAGTGTATTCTTAATTTGTAACCACTTGAGCCCCAGAGCATATTACTGGTCACTGACGGGGCCAGTTTTTGCATTTCAACACTGCGTCATTTTGACTGACAATTGCGCGGTTGTGCGACGTGGCCCCAAACAAATTTGGCGTCCTCATCCCCCCCCCCCCCCAAAAAAAATTGTTAATTTTTTTTTTTTGGTGGTATTTGATCACCTCTGCGTTTTTTCTTATTTTTGCTTGAACCAAAAATATAGCGACAATTTGGTGAATAAAAAGACATCTTTTTTACTGTTTGCTATAATAAATCTCCCCCAAAATATATTCAAAAAATGTTTGCCCTCAGTTTAGGCCGATAAGTATTCTTCGACATATTTTTGGTTCCAAAAAAATCACAATAAGCGTTTGATTGGTTTGGGCAAAAGTTATAAATAGGGGTTGGTCTTATAGGTTTTAAAGGAATAATTTTTTGTTTTACTAGTAATGGTGGCTATCATTTTTTTTTCTGGCTACTGTGACATTGTGGCGGACACATTTTTGTGAGATTTGGCATTTTTCTAGCGAGCAATGGTATAGAGATGCATTGCTTACTATAAAAATGACACTGGCAGGGAAGGGGTTAACACTAGGGGCGCGGAAGGGGTTGATTATGTTACCTGGGTGTGTTCTAACGGTAAAGGGGGTGGGACTGTCTAGGGGAAATGACAGATCGCTGTTCATACATTGTAGGGACAGACGAGCAGGCATCCCCCCCCTGACAGGACCGGGATAAAGGGGAACTCCACCCCAATTTTTTTTTAAAAAACGGCGTGTTGGTCCCCCTTCAGGTGCACAACAGGCTCTTAGATTTGATCTGGAACATAAGGGGTTAAACCCATGCCAAAAATGGCGTGGGGTTCCCCCTCAGATCCAGACCAAACCCTTCTCCCAGGCACGCAGTCTGGCCGGACAGGAATGGGGGTGGGGACGAGCGAGCGCCCCCCCCCCCCTCCTGAGCCGTACCAGACCACATGCCCTTGACATGGGGGAGTGTGTGCTTTGGGGGAGGGGGGCACTGCCCCCACCCCAAAGCACTCTTGTCCCCATGTCGATCGGGTCAAGAGCCTCTTCCCGACAACCCTGGCCGTTGGTTGTCGGGGTATGCGGGCGGGGGGCTTATCAGAATCTGAGAGCCCCCTATAATAAGGGGGCCCCCAGATTCTGTCCCCCCACCCTATGTGAATGAGTATGGTGTACATCGTACTCCTACCCATTCACCGGGTGGAAAAGTGTAAACACAAATAAACCACACAGAAAAAAAAAATGTATTAGTCAGCTCTGGGGGTCTTCTGCCGGGACCCCCCACCACCAGCCCATTGGGCCCCGGGCTTCGCCGTTTTCTGCCGGGGGGGACACCCACCGATGCTCTCCGCCATGTCCAGCCAGGCCCCCATCCCCAAAATAAGCTCTTTTACATCCGGGGGGGGGCGGCCGAAAACAGCAGAGAACAACGGGGGGCGGAGCCCCTCGGTCTTCCAGACGTTTTCTGCCGGGGGGGGCTCCAGCCCCGCACCGGTCTTCGCAGCCGCCTTTCGCCGGGGGGGACACCCACCGATGCTCTCGGCCATATTCGGCCAGGCCCCCACCCCAAATTAAGCTCTTTCACATCCGGGGGGGGGGCGGCGGAAATGGCGGAGAACAACGGGGGCGTCGCCACTCCTCGGTCCTGTGGACGTGTGTGTGAGGCTCTCTGGACTTCCAGAGAGCCATGGAAGCTATCAGCCCAGGGGGAGGCTCTATTTCCCGGGCGGTGAGGGAAGCTATGCCTGTAGAAGGGCCGGATACCATTTCAAGGACAGTGGAGAGTTTGAGACCATCAGATGAGGATCTCAGGTATCTGGAGTCCCAGATTGCTCTCTCTGCATGGCAGGAGCAGCAGCCAGGTGAAAGTGATTTTGAAGCTACTGGCCGTCGGATGGAGGTCTATGCAGTCTTGGATAGGCTTATGGACTTTTTGGTGGTAGTGCATGAAGACCTGGCACGCTTAAGAACAGCCAGAGATCGGGTGGGCAAAAAGAAGCGGAAGGGCTATCGCCTGAGTGTTCAGACATTGAAAACGACCCTGAGTGAGTATATCATTTATTGGAACCGGCTGTTGGATCAGTCTACTATGGACACTGATGAGATGGATGAGTTGGAGGAACGCCTGATGGAAGTTTGCGATAAGGGAAGCCAGGCTGCTCGCCGTAGCTCCCAGGCTGAGGTGCCAATTTCCCCTTTGCCACCAGGGGGCGCCCAGCCTGGAGGCCTGGTCGGATCCCCCGTGATCACCGCGGGACCGGAAGTGGCGGGTCCCGGGGTTGCTGTGGACGAGGAGGAAGTCATGGAGGTTGGAGGAACGCAGGACGAAGTCGCGGCGGGTATTGCCGCGAATGTGTGTGCCGCGAGTCGCGAGGCTACTGCTGCGGTGGATGCCGCGGGTCGCGGGACTGCCGCTGCGGGTGTGGAGCCGGAGGGTATTGCCGCGAAAGTGAACACCGCGGGTTGCGGGGTTACCGCTGAAGGTGTGGAGCCGGAAGTAGCGGATCCCGGGACAGCTGCGGGTGAGGAGATGGGACTTGTGGAGGCTGTTGCTGTGAAGGATGGAGCAATGAAGGATGGAGCAATGAAGGACGGTTCCGCGGGTGTGAGTGCCATGGATCGTGGGATTTCTGCTGAGGACACTGTGAGGGGTGAGATACCTACCATCGTCTCATCCCGGGTTTTGGGGGTGGCCACTGTTGCGGAGACTGTTGGGTCATCTTTTTCTGTGGACTTGCTGCCGGGTGGTGGGGTGCCTCTTGTGGTTTCCCCCTCCGGCCCTTCAGTTTCTGTGTCCGTGGCGATGACCCCCCAGCGCATGGAGTGGGGTGATTGCGAGCAGGGTAGTATAACTAGCCCATGTCTTGCGATGGACCACATACGGCTGCTGGAGGGTGAGCCAACCAAAGCGGACCAGAGTACTGATTTTCATGACATTGGGGTACCCTCTGGGGTTTTGGAGCATACGGGTCAGCCCCAAGTGGGTCTTCTGGGCGGTGCGGGGACCCCTCCGGCGGCAATTATTTCTGCTGGGGGTGTTTCCGGTGCTTGTGCACCTGCTGTGCCCGGGGCCCCTGGGAAAGACTTAAGTATAGCTGTTGATAATGTTGATTCTAGCAATGTTGTTGTTTCTGATCTCCCCCCGCCTCCTCCCCAAATCAGTGGGTCCCAGGAGGCTGGGGTTATGTCGGCCCTAAAAGTGGGGTTGTCTTTTGCAGATGTCACTGGTGGTAGGGTACAGCTTGGGCGTTTTTATAGTGCCCATGGTACGATGGCTTTTAGGGGCTCAGTGCCAGCTGCCACTAGGGTGGGGGGAGTGGAGCGTAAGCGCCATAACGTTGTGCAGCTGCGCTGGTTGGAAGAGTTTGGTCGTCCTCCGGGGAGAGACGAGGTGGTGGATATGGTGTTGGCCCTTGGGTTTAAGGCATCAGACATCTTTGCTGTTATCCACCCCTCGGGTTCCCTGGAGTATGATGTAAGTTTTGGTACCCCCGTCTTAATGGAGAGTTTTATCTCCAGACGGGAGGTGGTGAAGAATCAATCCTCGTGGAAATCCTTTAGAGCAGTCCCCCTGTCTAGACAGGAAGAAATAAAAAGGGTGTCAGTCCTGGTTAGAAATGAATCTATTCCCGCAGAGGATATCACAACATGGTTGGGGCGGTACGGCCAGGTGATGGCCCCGCCAGGGAAAGTTTTGGATGCCAAGGGGATCTGGACTGGTGCCTGGTCTGTCTCAGTAAGGCTTAGACGCATCGGGTTATCAGTGACACATGTGCCTGCGTCAGGTTATATTGGGAGGGATAGGATCCTTGCATTCTATCCGGGGCAACCTAAGCTCTGTTTTAGATGCAACAGTCCTTTGCATTTCAGTAGGGACTGTAGGGAACCCTTTTGTTCAAAGTGTAATGAAGCTGGGCACTTGGCCAGCGGGTGCAATAAATTTCAGTGCAATCTGTGCGGTGTTATGGGGCACGTTTTTAGCCAGTGCCCCTCGGCCTTTCGGGCACCTGTTGGGGGGGTGTCTCCCCCTGCGGGGCCTGGGGGGTCTGGGGAGTCTGTGCTTCCGGTTGTTTCGTCGGCCGGGCCTCCTGCCCCGCTCCAGCTGGCTGGCGCAGTGACTCTTGAGAGCCAGTCTTTTGTGATGGGTTCCGGGAGTCCGGGGCCGTCGTCAGGAAGATTGGGTCATAAGTCGGGTGGCTCGAGAGTTTCCCCTTTAAAATCTGGGGGGAGGGGTAAGGCCCCTTTGGCGCAATCTGTGGTATCTCGTGGCAAGGCTAAGATGCCTAGGATGGTGTTGCATCCCCTCTCTCGGGATTCGCAGCCCATTCCTACTTGGTCTGGGTCCTCTGTTCCTGTGTCTGGTGGTGGGGGGGATCGAGAGGCGGGTCGTTTCTCTGATTCTGATACCCCTAGTACGAGACCTGTTCGTAAGGGCAGAAGGGGTAAGGTTCCTAGGGATCCCCAGCCAGTTGTAGACTTGCCTTCTCAGCCAGGTAAGGAGAGTAAAGGCAATGTTTGGGTGGCGGTGGGAAAGGGGAGGTGTAAAAGCAGTCCTGGGGTGATCCCCAGTTCTGGGTCAGGTCCTGGTCCGGGTGTTTCCTCTCCAGAAGGTGGAGTTGGGGCGACAAGTAGTGCCCAGACTCCCCCTGGTATAGCCCTGCAGAACAGGTTTTCCACCCTGGATCCTGTGGTGGATTCTGGTGGGGGTATGGTTGCAGGGGATTGTGCTGATGGTAGTAAATGAGTAATTTTATTAAAAAAAAAAAAAAAAAAAAAATGCAGTAATGTGGTAACATGTGTATGTACAATTGCGTAGTTGCGTAGATTTTTAAAGTTTTGGGGAGGGTTAGGGTTATGATTTTGTTATATTTGTTTATGCATAATGGAAGTATGTATGTTTTAGGGGTTGGGGTTACTTGGGAAGTGGAAATGATTAAAGAGTATAATAATGCAAGTTATTGGGGTAGGTATTGGTGCGAATTTTAGTGATGTGCAGATGGTATATGTATAGTACGGTGGGGTAATGTTTGTACGTAAAGAAAATGTTTAGTGGTAGAGGGTTGCTTTGGTACTTGGGAAGTGGTAATGATTAAAGAGTATAAAAAGCAAGTTATTGGGGCAGGTATTGGTGCTAATTCTTAGTGATGTATAGATGGTATATGTATAGCATGGTGGGATAATATTAGTATGTAAAGAAAATGTATTGTGGCAGAGGGTTGTTTTGGTTTAATTGTTTTTTCTGTATACATTTTTGGTCGTAGAATTTCCAATAAAAAAATTACCCCTCCTCGGTCTCAGTGCAGCTCCTCCCACTGGCAGTAGTTCCAGCTCCTCCCACTCCCTTCAGTTTGCATCCTGCTGGAGAGGAGAGAAGACCTGTCTTCCAGAGCTCCTGTGTTCCAGCCTACCAGGACCAGCCTCCAGCCCCCAGCCCCCGGAAGAGGGGTGGGATGGCCTCCCTCAGCCCCGGAGGGAAGGACCGGCTTCCGGCCTCCGGAGGAGTCAAGCAGCACCTGCCCTCCAGCCAGACCACCACCACCATCAGCAGGGAGGACCGTCTCTTCCTAGGAGACCCAAGGAAGGGTCTCTCAGACTGGACCAGCTCCCTCAGCCAGGTGAGAATGAGGCTAAAGAACCAGGAAGAGGCGGGATAAAATCAAATCCCTGCTGGTGAAGGATATCTCAGGCCTGCGTGGAAAAGATGACATACTCTCGCAGGCCTGAGGGACAAAGAGGGACAGGTGCTACCAGTAATAAGAGATCTGAATTCAAGGGGGCCATCAACCACCCTAGGAACCTAGAAGTTAAAAGAAATATGGGAATACCTTTAGGGGGGTTTTTTGCCAACGTGGGGCTGGAGAGGTGAGCTTCTTAGAGGAGCTCAGGAAGGACCCTCCAGCAGGCAAGCCGGGAAGGAACCCAGGCGGCGAGGAGGAAAAGCGGGCGATCTAAGAGGGGTCCCAACCCCCCAAGCAGCCGGGGAGAGTCAGGAGGAGCCTGGGTGTAGTAGGGGGGGGGGGCGAGTTCCGGTGGTGCAGGGCCCAGCATGGCCATAAAACCTGGGGAGGGCTTCCCGGGAGTCCGATCCCTCGGTCCGTGGAACGGGACTGGGGGGTTGGCCAGGTCGGGGGAGTCCAGTGATCCAGGAGGTCGCAGGGCCCAAGGTGCCGCCGGAGGTACCCCCCCGCGTCTACAGGTCAGCATGCCCAGGCTCCCTCCAGGATGGTCACGCTGCTGCTGCTGCTGCTGTGGAAGCCCGCCATGTGTCGGCCTTCTCCATGACCCCTCAGCCTTGCAGTAGGAGCGGGAGGACCTGGCCATGGAAGTGCAGCGCCAGTGGACTGCTCCTGCGGCTGCTATGTGAGCCATCGGGTGAGAGGCAGACACATGTGGAGGCATTGTGCTGCGGTCATCTGGAAGGTAGAAGTTCAGACAGCAGCAGGAAAAATACTTGTTTGCAGTGTGGCCAAGATGGCGCCGGCTGCTTGGGGGAGGAGCATCTGAGGCCAGCATCAGGGACCCAGAGGTGCCCCCCCGCGAACCGGAAGTGACCCCCCCGCGGACCGGAAGTGACCCCCCGCGGACCGGAAGTGACCCCCCGCGGACCGGAAGTACCCCCCGCGGACCGGAAGTGCCCCCCCGCGAGTTTGCAGCCAGTGTCACCGGCTTGGAGGACCCGGGGGATGAGAGATCGGGTGTAATGGACAATAGAATGGGACGGTATAATGGACGGTATGTTGCCTACCCCCCCAGGTCCCCATGAACATAGCCACAGGCCCCGAGGGGCTCCCTGCAGCACAGGCGGGGTGGGGGGAATGTCAGGTGGGACCCCTCCCGGTGGACTGTGTAGCCTATGACTTTATCCGGCAGTTGGAGGGGTCCCAGGGGGCATCCCCCCAGTACAGGTTGAGTCCCAAGGGGCTGGTGAGATCGCGGAGGGGTCTGGGTGGGGGAGTTTGGTGGGGGTGGTACCCCCCTCTGCTGTGGTCCCGGGGGGGGGGGAGCCTGTAGTCAGGCCAAAGGTGGTGGGTCAGGGTGGTCAGGGTATATCAGCGGGGGTGGGTGCAACACCACCGGCAGGGATGGGGGCCCCCCCGTCCCCCCCCACTTCTGAATAATAAAAACCATAAAACAAAACAGGGTCCATTTTTTTTTTTTTTTCATTTTAATGTGCTGAGGGGGGTGCCCCACTTCCGGAGAACATCTTTAAAAAAAAAAAAAAAAAAAAAAAAATTTTTTTTTTTTTTTTTTTTTTTTTAAATGTGCGGGGGTCTCCGGAGGCCAACTTATTGTCTGGGTGGGGGAGTTTGGTGGGGGTGGTACCCTAAAGGGGGGTCGCTCTTTCGCCCAGGTGTTGGGCTCTCGTGCCCCTCTGGACCACCTGTACAGCCGGTTTGGCGCCCAGAATTTCCGCGCCCCCCCTGCTGACCAGGAGAGGACGCAGGGGTCGGCGTGGACGAGGGGTACAGGTGGTCCAGAGAGGAGGCGTAGGAATGTTGTCCAGCTTCGGTACGAGGGTCCGGACCCCTGCCCCGCTCGAGGTGAGGTGGTGGGCCTGGTACTCTCCTTGGGTTTTGGGGTGGATGACCTTTTTGCTGTCATCCATCCCACCAACACACGGGAGTTTGATATAAGTTTTGTCACTCCCGTGTGTATGGAACGCTTTATCACCAGCTTTGGGTTGGTGAAGGGGCGTTGACCCTTGGAAGAGGTACAGGCTCATTCCCATCTCCAGGCAGGAGGAGGTTAAGAACATCACCATCCTGGTGAGGAATGAGTCGCTCCCTCCGGAGGACATTGCCACCTGGCTCGGGAGGTACGGGCAGTTGCAGACCCCCCTGAGGAAGAACCTTGATGAGCGCGGGGTCTGGACCGGGGCTTGGTTGACCAGGATCCGGCTCAAGAGGGAGGGCAACAGTGTTGCCCACCTCCCTGGCAGCGCCTTTCTAGGCAGAGACCGGATCCTGGCGTTCTACCCGGGACAGCCCCGTCGTTGCTTCAAGTGCGGCAGCCCGACCCACATGAGCTCGGACTGCACGGTGGTCAGATGTGGCCGGTGCCACGAGTTTGGCCACCAGTCCGAGTCATGTGGGAAGATATGCTGCAACTTGTGTGGTGAGATGGGGCACCCATTTAGCAGGTGTCCCAAAGCATATCGGGGTTCTTCCTCAGGGGGGGACCTCCCGGGCCGGGAGCGGCCGAAGCCCCCCCGGCGAGTGATGGCCGGGGGGTGGGGATCCTGGAGCCCCTAGTACTGCTCCGGAGGGACCAACAGGCCCATTGCCTCAAAGAAGGCGGAGCAGGCGTGGGCGTGGGGCTCCCCCCCCGGGGGACACGGGCTCGGTTGGCCAGGAGGCTCCCGATCCTCCGGAGGGCGGAGCCGGTGGGGAGGAGTCGGGGAGGCCTGGGGGTCCCGGGCCTGAGGGTCCGGGGCCAGGGCCAGGGCCTTCCCCTCCTAATGTTGCAGGGCCGATCCCCATCCCCCTTCCCTTTCCCCCTCCTCACCATTGCCCCTCCCCTCCACCTGGCCCTCCATCTGTTTCCCCATGCCCTCCTCCCTCATCTTCCCCTCCTCGTACCCCCCCCCCTCGTCCCCCCCCCTCCCAAGTCCCGTCCCCCCCCTCCCCCTTCTTCTTCCCGTTCAGTTAAGTCTGGTCCCCCCCCTGTCCTCTCCCCTGTCTCTGGCCCCCCTCCTGCCTCTTCCATTCCCCCCCCTTCTGGACCCAGAGTCTCCTCTGGCCCTGTGGCCATGGAGATGGAAGCTGCTCGAGCCTCATCCAAGAGGGAAATCTCGAGCAGCGGGTCCGAGGAGGGGGGTGGTGTAGTCATCTCGGAGAGGTGGCAGGAGTGGGAGCAGGTGAGACGCAAAAAGAAGAAGGGGAAGGCTGCCAGATCTGGGGGCGGGAAGTCCCCAGTGAAGGGTGGGGTTCCCCCAGGGGCACGAAGTGGGGTGTCCCTGGGGAACCCGTTTGGTATCTTCTCCTCCTCCTCGGGCTCAGAGGAGGAGGAAGTGTAGATATGTAAATATGTTTTTGTGTTTGTAGTATGAAGGAGAACATGACCACTTTCAATCATTCTGATGGCGGTACCCTCTCCAATACGGCTTGCGACCATTAATGTCGCAAGTATTCGTTCTGCGGGAGCTCGTTTTATGGCCTTCGATTTTCTCAGCCGTGTTGAAGCTGACATTTTGTTTTTGCAGGAGACCTGGCTGGCATCTGTGGCAGAGATGCATCTAGCAAAGAGGGAGTGGAGATGTGGGCCCTCCCTCTGGTCTCTTGCGGCCGAGCCCTGCAGTGGGGTTGCGGTCCTTTTTAAGACTGGTCCGGTGGCTTGCCGGCGAGTGATTGAAGTGGAGATCGGTAGATGTCTGGTGGTGGACGCTGTCGTGAGGGGGCAATTCCTCCGGCTCATAAATTTTTATGGGCCTCAAACTAGGAGGGAGAGGAGGAGCCTCCTTACGGCGGTTAAGCCTTATCTTTTTACGTCCCAGCAGGTGATTTTTGGTGGCGATTTCAATATGATCACTAGGCCCAAAGACCGGGCAGGTGCCGCCAACCCTCTGGGATATGATAGTATTTTTTTGAATAACGTAGTGAGGGAGGCCAGGTTGGTGGATGTGCACGTTCGTCACCTCCCCAACCTCACTGGTTTCACATTTTCCCGAGGTAGTAGTAAGAGTAGATTAGATAGGTTTTTTTTTAAAGGAGGACTCTGTCTGCTCGGCTCCTGAGCTGCAGTCGGTAGAGTTCTCCGATCACTGTATGGTATCTGTGGCCCTGAATGTCGCTGACACTCCTCAGAAAGGGAGGGGTTTGTGGCGCCTGAATGGGTCGCTACTGGAGGATCCTGAGGTTAGGGAAGCCTATGAGGTTTTCTTCCTGGGCCAGACCTCGCTCCTTGAGGGCAACTGCTCCCGCCTTGAGTGGTGGGAAGTAGTTAAAAAGAGGTCTGGCGACTTTTTCCGGGAAATCTCTGGGTACAGGGCAGCTTCCAAGTACCAGGCTTACCAGAGACTACGCAGGCAGCTTGACCGCCTGGTGTCCTCTGGGGGCTCTCAGGAACAGATATCCGGTCTGAAGGCGCAGATGAAGGAGTGTCAGTACGACCGTCTCGCCTCCCTGGTTTTTGAGAGGGATTATGGGAAGTTTATCTCTCCTGATCCCTACAGGAGCTGTGGTGAGGTGGCGAGGTCGAAGGTCGTACATGGCCTGAAGGATGCCTCAGGATCTCTGGTCCGGTCCAGATCGGGGATCCTGGGTGTCGTCAGAGACCACTTTTCGGACCTCCTGAAGAAGCGGCCTCTAGACATGGAGAAAGTCAGGGAATTCCTTGATGAGACCCCGCTGGAAGTGGGGTCTGACCTTCCTGACTCTCTGACAGAAGAGATCTCGGTAGCTGAAGTTGAGCAGGCTATTAGCTCTTTAGCTTCTAAAAAGTCACCTGGGCCCGATGGGCTCACGGCCGAGTTCTACAAAACCTTTAAGAGCCTCTTGGCTCCTCATCTGAGGGACGTGTTTAGTGAATGTTTGGCCTATGGCCTGCTGCCTCCCTCAATGAGAAGGTCAGCTCTGATCCTACTGTCAAAGGGGAAAGATCCGTCTGTGGTGGAGAATTGGCGTCCGATCGCCCTTCTTACCACAGATAGGAAGATACTGGCAAAGATCTTGTTTACACGTCTGTCTGCTTTGGCGGGCAGGATGCTGTCTCCCTCTCAGCACTGCACAATTCCTGGCCGGGGCACTTTTAGTGCCGTCCTGAGCGTCCGGGAGGCTGTGGAAAGGTGCAGGGCTGATGGCAGCGAGCGGTATCTGCTTGCATTGGATCAGGCTAAGGCGTTTGATCGGGTGAACCACGAGTACCTTTGGCTGCTTCTGAGGAGATACGGTCTGCCTGATCAATTCGTTGATTGGCTGCAGGTATTGTATAGGGGAGCTGAGAGCTTCCCTCTTGTCAACGGTTGGGTGGGCCGGGCCTTTGCCGTGGACTCTGGCGTCCGGCAGGGGTGCCCGCTGAGCCCCCTCCTGTACATCTTTGCGGTCGACCCCTTCGTAAGGAGGCTAGACTGCGGGCGTCTGGGGGGGGTTCCGGTGGGACCTGTCGGGGGTCCGGTTTCGGCGGTGAGGGTTGTGGCCTATGCGGACGACGTCTCGGTGGTGGTATCTGGTCGTGAGGAGGCCCATTATGTGGAGTCCCAGATCGGGTGCTACTCTGAGGCGTCAGGCTCGCTGGTCAATTGGGACAAGAGTGAAGTTTTCTGGTTGGGGAAGGAGGGGGAGCAGTTCCCCCTTCCGGACGTGTTCCCCACGCCCGTACCAGAGATTCGAGTTCTTGGCATTCATTTCGGCCCGGGTGATTATCCCAAGCTAAACTGGGAGCGCAGGCTGGTGAGTGCCACTCGGAAGGTGAAGGCCTGGAAAGGTTGGAAACTTTCCCTGAGGGAAAGGGTAAGCTTGGTCAAGACGTACTTATTGCCTGAGTTTCTCTTTGTAAGCTATGTGTGTCTTTTGCCAGCATCTCTCTATGCTCGGGTCTATGGTCTGTTCTTCCTGCTGTTGTGGGGAAGCAGACTGAACCTGATCAAGAGGGAGGTCACATACCGCCAGCGACGGCAAGGTGGGTTGGACATGGTCAACCCGGTGGTGTTCTTTGTCACCATCTTTGTTAAATACAATTTGCAGTCCATATTTGTGGACGAGCCTTCCTGGTGGGAGTGTTCATGCAAGGACTGGCTCTTGCTGTTCTTGAGGCAGTGGGGGGAGGGGGGGAGGCCCGGCGATCTGAGGAGATCGCATGGGTATCTCCCTTCCTATGTCCCCCTGGCATTAAAGGTACTGAGGCAGTGGCGGATAACTGCCCTGGAGGTGGGCTCTTTGGGTCGGCGGGAGCTGTACCTGAGGGTCATGGCCTCGGACATTTTGAAGCCCCTGTCTTTGAGGGACTGCCCTGAGAGGGTCCTCACGGAGGGGCTAGCCCTCTTGAATTCTTCTAGAATTCCAAGTAAGTTTTGGGATCTCGCATGGAGGTCGTTCCATGGACGACTCTATGTCCGTGCGAATCTCAAATACAGGAACCTGGGGGACAGGGACTGCCCCCGTCAGGAATGTGGTGGGACATTGGAGACCATGGACCATTTTCTGGTCCAATGTCCCTTCAACATGGAGGTTCTTACGAAGGTAGGGGGTGCCATTGGCTACCCCCGCCTTCCGGCCCTGACCTATGCTGAGCGAGTGTATGGTGATTTTGGGGTCCGCAGGGGATTTGAGTTATCGTCACTTTATTTAGTCAGCCTAGTTGTGCTTTATTACACTTGGCACGCTCGGTGTTTGGTGTCCACTAGGGACAAAATCCTGCCTGTGCATGAGGTGGTGGGCGGTATCTTTCGGGAGTTGGTGAAGGTGCGGGATCTGGAAAGGAGCAGGGTCGGGCCTGAGAGGTGTGCCCATTTATGGAGGGGGTTCCTCTTCCAGCCCCCTTAGGTCACGGCTCTGCCCCTCTCCATGGGTAGGGGCATCTATCCTTTTTCACCCCCTTAGATTTTGTTTATGGTATTTTTTTTTTTTGAAATAAGGCTACAGACATGTCTGACTATCATGTTCTTGCTCATACGTGGGTTGTAGGTATTTGTTGTTGTGATGGTGGGGTGTGTTGTGGGTTGGCGATGATCTGGACAGTAGTGGTTTCTATGGACTTTAATATCTCCCTACTGTACCAGTGAGCCGTTTTAAGTGTTTTTTTTTTTTTTTTTTGGCAATGATCTGGGCAAGCTTTTCTGATGGACTATAAAGACTTTCTCTTGTACCAGTGAGCCTGTTGTAAATACCCTGTTCTGGTGCTATTTTTTTTTTTTTTTTTTTTTCTTTATAGTTATTTCTTGGTGGGTGGAGGTCGGTGATTTGATGGTTTGTGTTTTGTTGTTTGTTTTTGTGTTATTTGGTTTATTTAGTTATTTTGTTTATTTTATATATTTGTTAACCTTTTGGTCGTAGTTTTATAAATAAAAAATTACCCCTCCTCGGTCTCAGTGCAGCTCCTCCCACTGGCAGTAGTTCCGGCTCCTCCCACAGAGCTCATTCTGCTTCCTGCTGGAGAGGAGAGAAGACCTGTCTTCCAGAGCTCCTGTGTTCCAGCCTACCAGGACCAGCCTCCAGCCCCCAGCCCCGGAAGAGGGGTGGGATGGCCTCCCTCAGCCCCGGAGGTGGACCGGCTTCCGGCCTCCGGAGGAGTCAACAGCACCTGCCCTCCAGCCAGACCACCGCCACCACCATCAGCAGGGAGGACCGTCTCTTCCTGGAGACCCAGGAGGGTCTCTCAGACTGGACAGCCCCTCAGCCAGGTGAGAATGAAGCAAGAACCAGGAAGAGGCGGGATAAAATCAAATCCCTGCTGGTGAGGATATCTCAGGCCTGCGTGGAAAAGATGACTACTCTCGCAGGCCTGAGGGAAAAGAGGGACAGGTGCTCCAGTAATAAGAGATCTGAATTCAAGGGGGCCATCACCACCCTAGGACTAGAAGTAAAAGAAATATGGGAATACCTGGGGGGCTTTTGCCAACGTGGGGCTGGAGAGATGAACTTCCTAGAGGAGCTCCGGAGGACCCTCCAGCAGGCCAACCGGGAAGGGAGCCAGGCAGCGAGGAGGAGCGGGCGGTCTAAGAAGGGGTCCCAACCCCCCAAACAGCCAGGAGAGTCAGGGGAGCCTGGGTGCAGTGGGGGGGGGGGCGAGTGCCGGTGGTGCAGGGCCCAGTATGGCCATAAAACCTGGGGAGGGTTCCCGGGAGCCGATCCCTCGGTCCGTGGAAGGGACTGGGGGGTTGGCGAAGTCCGGGGAGTCCAGTGATCCAGGAGGTCGCCGGGCCCAGGTGCCGCCGGCGGTACCCCCCCGCCATCTTCAGGTCAGCATACCCAGGCTCCCCCAGGATGGTCGCACTGCCACAGCTGAAGCCCGCCATGTGTCGGCTTCCATGACCCCTCAGCTTGCAGTGGAGCGGGAGGATCTGGCCATGGAAAGGCCAGGGACTGCTCCTGCAGCTGCTATGTCATCGGGAGAGAGGCAGACACATGGTGGAGGCATTGTGCTGCGGTCATCTGGAGGTAAACAGCTTGTGTGCAGTGTGGCCAAGATGGCGCCGGCTGTTGGGGGTGGAGTAGACTGGGACCCGGAAGTGACCGCACAAGAACCGGAAGTGACCAGACCGGAACCGGAAGTGACCAGACCGGAAGTGACCAGACCGGAACCGGAAGTGACCGGACCGGAACCGGAAGTGCCCGTCCCGCGACCGGAAGTGCCCCCCCCCCCCCCCGCGAGTTTGCGGTGGTCGGTGGGGGCTCAGGGGACCTGGGGGATGAGAGGCCGGGGGTGCAGGGGTGCCCAGCCCCAGACGCTGCAGCAGGCACCTCCAGGCACCCCCGGCAGTAGATGGACAGAGACGGTGAGGACGGTAAATTGGACGGTAAGCTGCCACCCCCCCAGGTCCTCATGGACACTGCCACAGGCCCCGAGGGGCTCCCTGCAGCACAGGCGGGGTGGGGGGAAAGTCAGGTGGGACCCCTCCCAGTGGACTGTATAGCATATGATTATATCCGGCAGTTGGAGGGGTCCCAGGGGGGCTCCCCCCCAGTACAGGTGGAGTCCCAAGGGGCTGGTGTGGTTGCGGAGGGGTCTGGGTGGGGGAGTTTGGTGGGGGTGGTACCCCCCTCTGCTGTGGTCCCGGGGGGGGGGGAGCCTGTAGTCAGGCCAAAGGTGGTGGGTCAGGGTGGTCAGGGTATATCAGCGGGGGTGGGTGCAACACCACCGGCAGGGATGGGGGCCCCCCCGTCCGTCCCCACTTCTGGGGGTGCTGAGGGGGGTGCCCCACTTCCGGAGAGCATCTTTTGGGGGTCTCCGGAGGCCAACTTATTGTCTGCCCTAAAGGGGGGTCGCTCTTTCGCCCAGGTGTTGGGCTCTCGTGCCCCTCTGGACCACCTGTACAGCCGGTTTGGCGCCCAGAATTTCTGCGCCCCCCCTGCTGACCAGGAGAGGACGCAGGGGTCGGCGTGGACGAGGGGTACAGGTGGTCCAGAGAGGAGGCGTAGGAATGTTGTCCAGCTTCGGTACGAGGGTCCGGACCCCTGCCCCGCTCGAGGTGAGGTGGTGGGCCTGGTACTCTCCTTGGGTTTTGGGGTGGATGACCTTTTTGCTGTCATCCATCCCACCAACACACGGGAGTTTGATATAAGTTTTGTCACTCCCGTGTGTATGGAACGCTTTATCACCAGCTTTGGGTTGGTGAGGGGCGTTGACCCTTGGAAGAGGTACAGGCTCATTCCCATCTCCAGGCAGGAGGAGGTTAAGAACATCACCATCCTGGTGAGGAATGAGTCGCTCCCTCCGGAGGACATTGCCACCTGGCTCGGGAGGTACGGGCAGTTGCAGACCCCCCTGAGGAAGAACCTTGATGAGCGCGGGGTCTGGACCGGGGCTTGGTTGACCAGGATCCGGCTCAAGAGGGAGGGCAACAGTGTTGCCCACCTCCCTGGCAGCGCCTTTCTAGGCAGAGACCGGATCCTGGCGTTCTACCCGGGACAGCCCCGTCGTTGCTTCAAGTGCGGCAGCCCGACCCACATGAGCTCGGACTGCACGGTGGTCAGATGTGGCCGGTGCCACGAGTTTGGCCACCAGTCCGAGTCATGTGGGAAGATATGCTGCAACTTGTGTGGTGAGATGGGGCACCCATTTAGCAGGTGTCCCAAAGCATATCGGGGTTCTTCCTCAGGGGGGGGGCCTCCCGGGCCGGGAGCGGCCGAAGCCCCCCCGGCGAGTGATGGCCGGGGGGGTGGGGATCCTGGAGCCCCTAGTACTGCTCCGGAGGGACCAACAGGCCCATTGCCTCAAAGAAGGCGGAGCAGGCGTGGGCGTGGGGCTCCCCCCCCGGGGGACACGGGCTCGGTTGGCCAGGAGGCTCCCGATCCTCCGGAGGGCGGAGCCGGTGGGGAGGAGTCGGGGAGGCCTGGGGGTCCCGGGCCTGAGGGTCCGGGGCTAGGGCCTTCCCCTCCTAATGTTGCAGGGCCGATCCCCATCCCCCTTCCCTCTCCCCCTTCTCACCATTGCCCCTCCCCTCCACCTGGCCCTCCATCTGTTTCCCCATGCCCTCCTCCCTCATCTTCCCCTCCTCGTACCCCCCCCCCCTCGTCCCCCCCCCTCCCAAATCCCGTCCCCCCCTCCCCCTTCTTCTTCCCGTCCAGTTAAGTCTGGTCCCCCCCTGTCCTCTCCCCTGTCTCTGGCCCCCCTCCTGCCTCTTCCATTCTCCCCCCTTCTGGACCCAGAGTCTCCTCTGGCCCAGTGGCCATGGAGATGGAAGCTGCTCGAGCCTCATCCAAGAGGGAAATCTCGAGCAGCGGGTCCGAGGAGGGGGGTGGTGTAGTCATCTCGGAGAGGTGGCAGGAGTGGGAGCAGGTGAGACGCAAAAAGAAGAAGGGGAAGGCTGCCAGATCTGGGGGCGGGAAGTCCCCAGTGAAGGGTGGGGTTCCCCCAGGGGCACGAAGTGGGGTGTCCCTGGGGAACCCGTTTGGTATCTTCTCCTCCTCCTCGGGCTCAGAGGAGGAGGAGGTGTAGATATGTAAATATGTTTTTGTGTTTGTAGTATGAAGGAGAACGTGACCACTTTCAATCATTCTGATGGCGGTACCCTCTCCAATACGGCTTGCGACCATTAATGTCGCAAGTATTCGTTCTGCAGGAGCTCGTTTTATGGCCTTCGATTTTCTCAGCCGTGTTGAAGCTGACATTTTGTTTTTGCAGGAGACCTGGCTGGCATCTGTGGCAGAGATGCATCTAGCAAAGAGGGAGTGGAGATGTGGGCCCTCCCTCTGGTCTCTTGTGGCCGAGCCCTGCAGTGGGGTTGCGGTCCTTTTTAAGACTGGTCCGGTGGCTTGCCGGCGAGTGATTGAAGTGGAGATCGGTAGATGTCTGGTGGTGGACGCTGTCGTGAGGGGGCAATTCCTCCGGCTCATAAATTTTTATGGGCCTCAAACTAGGAGGGAGAGGAGGAGCCTCCTTACGGCGGTTAAGCCTTATCTTTTTACGTCCCAGCAGGTGATTTTTGGTGGCGATTTCAATATGATCACTAGGCCCAAAGACCGGGCAGGTGCCGCCAACCCTCTGGGATATGATAGTATTTTTTTGAATAACGTAGTGAGGGAGGCCAGGTTGGTGGATGTGCACGTTCGTCACCTCCCCAACCTCACTGGTTTCACATTTTCCCGAGGTAGTAGTAAGAGTAGATTAGATAGGTTTTTTTTTAAAGGAGGACTCTGTCTGCTCGGCTCCTGAGCTGCAGTCGGTAGAGTTCTCCGATCACTGTATGGTATCTGTGGCCCTGAATGTCGCTGACACTCCTCAGAAAGGGAGGGGTTTGTGGCGCCTGAATGGGTCGCTACTGGAGGATCCTGAGGTTAGGGAAGCCTATGAGGTTTTCTTCCTGGGCCAGACCTCGCTCCTTGAGGGCAACTGCTCCCGCCTTGAGTGGTGGGAAGTAGTTAAAAAGAGGTCTGGCGACTTTTTTCGGGAAATCTCTGGGTACAGGGCAGCTTCCAAGTACCAAGCCTACCAGAGACTACGCAGGCAGCTTGACCGCCTGGTGTCCTCTGGGGGCTCTCGGGAACAGATATCCGGTCTGAAGGCGCAGATGAAGGAGTTGTCAGTACGACCGTCTCGCCTCCCTGGTTTTTGAGAGGGATTACGGGAAGTTTATCTCTCCTGATCCCTACAGGAGCTGTGGTGAGGTGGCGAGGTCGAAGGTCGTACATGGCCTGAAGGATGCCTCAGGATCTCTGGTCCGGTCCAGATCGGGGATCCTGGGTGTCGTCAGAGACCACTTTTCGGACCTCCTGAAGAAGCGGCCTCTAGACATGGAGAAAGTCAGGGAATTCCTTGATGAGACCCCACTGGAAGTGGGGTCTGACCTTCCTGACTCTCTGACAGAAGAGTTCTCGGTAGCTGAAGTCGAGCAGGCTATTAGCTCTTTAGCTTCTAAAAAGTCGCCTGGGCCCGATGGGCTCACGGCCGAATTCTACAAAACGTTTAAGAGCCTCTTGGCTCCTCATCTGAGGGACGTGTTTAGTGAATGTTTGGCCTATGGCCTGCTGCCTCCCTCAATGAGAAGGTCAGCTCTGATCCTACTGTCAAAGGGGAAAGATCCGTCTGTGGTGGAGAATTGGCGTCCGATCGCCCTTCTTACCACAGATAGGAAGATACTGGCAAAGATCTTGTTTACACGTCTGTCTGCTTTGGCGGGCAGGATGCTGTCTCCCTCTCAGCACTGCACAATTCCTGGCCGGGGCACTTTTAGTGCCGTCCTGAGCGTCCGGGAGGCTGTGGAAAGGTGCAGGGCTGATGGCAGCGAGCGGTATCTGCTTGCACTGGATCAGGCTAAGGCGTTTGATCGGGTGAACCACGAGTACCTTTGGCTGCTTCTGAGGAGATACGGTCTGCCTGATCAATTCGTTGATTGGCTGCAGGTATTGTATAGGGGAGCTGAGAGCTTCCCTCTTGTCAACGGTTGGGTGGGCCGGGCCTTTGCTGTGGACTCTGGCGTCCGGCAGGGGTGCCCGCTGAGCCCCCTCCTGTACATCTTTGCGGTCGACCCCTTCGTAAGGAGGCTAGACTGCGGGCGTCTGGGGGGGGTTCCGGTGGGACCTGTCGGGGGTCCGGTTTCGGCGGTGAGGGTTGTGGCCTATGCGGACGACGTCTCGGTGGTGTTATCTGGTCGTGAGGAGGCCCATTATGTGGAGTCCCAGATCGGGTGCTACTCTGAGGCGTCAGGCTCGCTGGTCAATTGGGACAAGAGTGAAGCTTTCTGGTTGGGGAAGGAGGGGGAGCAGTTCCCCCTTCCGGACGTGTTCCCCACGCCCGTACCAGAGATTCGAGTTCTTGGCATTCATTTCGGCCCGGGAGATTATCCCAAGCTAAACTGGGAGCGCAGGCTGGTGAGTGCCACTCGGAAGGTGAAGGCCTGGAAAGGTTGTAAACTTTCCCTGAGGGAAAGGGTAAGCTTGGTCAAGACGTACTTATTGCCTGAGTTTCTCTTTGTAAGCTATGTGTGTCTTTTGCCAGCATCTCTCTATGCTCGGGTCTATGGTCTGTTCTTCCTGCTGTTGTGGGGAAGCAGACTGAACCTGATCAAGAGGGAGGTCACATACCGCCAGCGACGGCAAGGTGGGTTGGACATGGTCAACCCGGTGGTGTTCTTTGTCACCATCTTTGTTAAATACAATTTGCAGTCCATATTTGTGGACGAGCCTTCCTGGTGGGAGTGTTCATGCAAGGACTGGCTCTTGCTGTTCTTGAGGCAGTGGAGGGAGGGGGGGAGGCCCGGCGATCTGAGGAGATCGCATGGGTATCTCCCTTCCTATGTCCCCCTGGCATTAAAGGTACTGAGGCAGTGGCGGATAACTGCCCTGGAGGTGGGCTCTTTGGGTCGGCGGGAGGCCTCGGACATTTTGAAGCCCCTGTCTTTGAGGGACTGCCCTGAGAGGGTCCTCACGGAGGGGCTAGCCCTCTTGAATTCTTCTAGAATTCCAAATAAGTTTTGGGATCTCGCATGGAGGTCGTTCCATGGACGACTCTACAGTATGTCCGTGCGAATCTCAAATACAGGAACCTGGGGGACAGGGACTGCCCCCGTCAGGAATGTGGTGGGACATTGGAGACCATGGACCATTTTCTGGTCCAATGTCCCTTCAACATGGAGGTTCTTACGAGGGTAGGGGGTGCCATTGGCTACCCCCGCCTTCCGGCCCTGACCTATGCTGAGCGAGTGTATGGTGATTTTGGGGTCCGCAGGGGATTTGAGTTATCGTCACTTTATTTAGTCAGCCTAGTTGTGCTTTATTACACTTGGCACGCTCGGTGTTTGGTGTCCACTAGGGACAAAATCCTGTCTGTGCATGAGGTGGTGGGCGATATCTTTCGGGAGTTGGTGAAGGTGCAGGATCTGGAAAGGAGCAGGGTCGGGCCTGAGAGGTGTGCCCATTTATGGAGGGGGTTCCTCTTCCAGCCCCCTTAGGTCACGGCTCTGCCCCTCTCCATGGGTAGGGGCATCTATCCTTTTTCACCCCCTTAGATTTTGTTTATGGTATTTTTTTTGAAATAAGGCTACAGACATGTCTGACTATCATGTTCTTGCTCATACGTGGGTTGTAGGTATTTGTTATTGTGATGGTGGGGTGTGTTGTGGGTTGGCGATGATCTGGACAGTAGTGGTTTCTATGGACTTTAATATCTCCCTACTGTACCAGTGAGCCGTTTTAAGTGTTTTTTTTTTTTTTTGGCAATGATCTGGGCAAGCTTTCTGATGGACTATAAAGAATTTCTCTTGTACCAGTGAGCCTGTTGTAAATACCTGTTCTGGTGCTATTTTTCTTTCTTTATAGTTATTTCTTGGTGGGTGGAGGTCGGTGATTTGATGGTTTGTGTTTTGTTGTTTGTTTTTGTGTTATTTGGTTTATTTCGTTATTTTGTTTATTTTATATATTTGTTAACCTTTTGGTCGTAGTTTTATAAATAAAAAAATTACCCCTCCTCGGTCTCAGTGCAGCTCCTCCCACTGGCAGTAGTTCCAGCTCCTCCCACTCCCTTCAGTTTGCATCCTGCTGGAGAGGAGTGAAGACCTTTTTCCTGAGCTCCTGAGTTCCAGTGCTTCCAGCCACCAAGACCAGCCTCCAGCCCCAGCCCCCGGAAGAGGGGAGGGATGGCCTCCCTCAGCCCAGGGGAAGGACCAGCATCCGGCCTCCGGAGGAACCAGCAGCACCTGCCCTCCAGCCAGACCACCACCACCATCAGCAGGGAGGACCGTCTCTTCCTAGGGACCCAAGAAGGACTCTCAGATTGGACCGCTCCCCAGCCAGGTGAGACGGAGGCTAAAGCTAGGAAGAGGCGGGAGAAGATCAAATCCCTGCTGGTGAGGATATCCCAGGCCTGCGTGGAAAAAATGACATCTCTCGCAGGCCTGAGGGACGAGAGGGACAGGTGTGCCAGTACTAGGAGGTCGGAGTTTAGGGGGGCCATCAACACCCTAAACCTAGAGGTTAAAGAAATCTGGGAATACTTGGGGGGTTTTTTTGAACGTGGGGCTGGAGAGGTGAGCTTCTTAGAGGAGCTCAGGAAGACCCTCCAGCAGGCAATCCGGGAAGGAACCCAGGCGGCGAGGAGGAAAAGCGGGCGATCAGAGTCCCAACCCCCCAAGCAGCCGGGGAAGCCAGGAGAGCCTGGGTGTAGTGGGGGTGGGAGTTCCGGTGGTGCGGGGCCCAGTATGGCCATAAAACCTGGGGAGGGCTCCCGGGAGTCAATCCCTCGGTCCGTGAAAGGGACTGGGGGGTTGGCCAGGTCAGGGGAGTCCAGTGATCCAGGAGGTCGCAGGGCCCAAGCGCCGCCGGAGGTACCCCCCCGGCGTCTACAAGTCAGCATGCCCAGGCTCCCACAGGAGGGCCACGCTGCAGTTGTGGAAGCCCGCTGTGTGCCTGTCTCCAGGACCCCTCAGCCTGCAGTGGAGCGGGAGGACCTGGCAGAGGCAGCGCCAGTGACCGCTCCTGCGGCTGGTAAAGAACAGGGAGAGAGGCAGGTGCATGGCGCATAGTGAGAGTATGCAGCGTGGCCAAGATGGCGCCGGCTGCTGGGGGAGGAGCAGCTGAGGCCAGCATCAGGGACCCGGAAGTCCGTCCCCCCCCCCCCCCCCCCCGGCGAACCGGAAGTGACCCCCCCCCGCGAGTTTTTCTGGGGTGTGTTGTGGGTTGGCGATGATCTGGACAGTAGTGGTTTCTATGGACTTTAATATCTCCCTACTGTACCAGTGAGCCGTTTTAAGTGTTTTTTTTTTTTTTTGGCAATGATCTGGGCAAGCTTTTCTGATGGATTATAAAGACTTTCTCTTGTACCAGTGAGCCTGTTGTAAATACCTGTTCTGGTGCTATTTTTATTTATAGTTATTTCTAGGTGGGTGGAGGTCGGTGGTTTGATGGTTTGTGTTTTGTTGTTTGTTTTTTTCTTACTTGGTTTATTTAGTTATTTAGTTTATTTGATATATTTGTTAACTTTTTGGTCGTAGTTTTATAAATAAAAAAATTACCCCTCCCGCGGGGGCTCCTGCCTCCCGCGGGCTGATGGCTGTCTTCCGCCGGGGGGGTACACCTGTGCTGGATGGAAATATGGAGAAATTAATATTTTTGTGTTATAAGAGCCACTTAGATACTGCCTTGTAGGGGTTGCCATTTTAAATGAAGTGTGTATATTCCTTTAAGTTTTTGTATACTTTTATATAATCTTTTTTGTATATCCTTTTTATGTGTACATTTATGCATGTATGAGATTATGAACACAATAGTGCTTTATCTTCCTTGATGATTACATAAGATGTGATAATGAAAAATATGAGTGGACATTGAAAGTCTGTGCTTTTAAGAGCCTGCAAGAGATCCTCTCTCCTATGCCCCCCACTGTGAAGAACTTCTGAAAGGAATGTGTCCTTACCCTTCCCCCTCATCACATCCTGTCTCCCTCCTAGCAAAGGAATGTTGACTTTTTGGAGAACTGATCCCAGGAGCTGACATTTGCCTATATGAACTGAGAAATGAGAATTCTATCCGGAATACACGGGGCATGTAATAAGAGACTGGGTGAACTGGGTGTGTTTTTATCATGTGAGGGTGTGTATCTGTATCATGTTAACCAATGAAAAACACTCTGTGTTGTTTAATAAAACTGAGGCTGCCTATGCAGCAGGCATTCCATTTCCTTTCTCTCTACTGAAGACATCTCCTGCCTTTTTCTTGATTGCAGTAAGATAATGCCAGCCTCCCTGAGACTGTAAGAAGAGTAATTGATTAATTAATCGGGGTCTCTAATAGTTCTATTACAATTGGCGCTCAACGTAGATTTTTTGAATTCGAAGCAGGACATCAGCGCTGCCCACACGAAACTGTTTGAGAGCTGCGGGGAATCTGAGGCTGAGGAGAGCGTCATGAACTCTAAGCACCAGGTAAGTCGGTTTTTTGTTGACTAACTTGCCTGTGCGGCTTCTGCCTCTGGGCCCCTCTCTTCTCATTCGGTTTGTATGCGCATTCCTAGCTTCGCTAAGGCGGTTCCTTGTTCAAAAACTTCGAACCATCGAGGCTGGGTTATCAGGCTGCAATCTATTGTCTTGTGCGTTATCGTGTTCTGTGTTGCATGAATGTGGCCATGTTACTCGGTGGTCGTCTGTAGAGTGTAATAGTGTAATAGCCCCCTTTTCGGATTCCTGAGATGGAGGCGCACAGACTAGGCGTGTCTCGGGATTCCATGTATGTACGTCTGTATGTTTGCAACATACACGTGTACATATGTTTGAGCTGAAGAGTGGGGTCTAGGTTGACTCAGATTGGACGGCTGAGGGTCTCTTTTTGAGAGGCAAATAAGCTGATTGTTAAGACGGGGCGTTATGGCGAAAAGTCCAGTGAACGCAGTAATATCTTGGTCAGTTTATCGGATCTGTTGTGTGTATGCGTGTGGTATACATAACAGATTTTTTTTTTTCCTCGTTTTTTGTTTTTATAATTCATTGTGGGGTTTTTGAGGTTTTTCCTTGTTTGAAGTACAAGGCGGGGGTTAGGGTTTTCTCGGGGGTTAGGGTTTTTGATATTACCGCCCTGCAGACGGGGTTGCTGAGAATGGCCATGTTCTGTTTGTAATCTTGTATCAACTGTGTGTTCCTTCTGTGCTTGAACTTTTTTTTTTCTTACACTTTTGTCCTTGCCTGCAGCTCCCACCCCACCCCCCTTCCCTTAGCTGCTGTGTTTAAGGTAACATGCTTCCAAAAGTTTTTCTTTTTGCCTGCAGCTCACCTCCTCCCTCCTTTCTGCACGTTTAACCCTTTGCTTGCTGAGAGATTAGCTTGCCTTTTCCTGATTTTTCCCTGCTGCCCACAATACGTCCTGCTGTGCTTTAAGTAATTAGACTATGCCTAAATAACCTATTGTGTCAGTAGCTGCACACTTTTCTCTTGATACACTCAAGTTTAATCGCTATCTTTGCTCCAGTCTATGCCATCTGTGCCTGATAAACTTTTCTTCCCACTCTCTCCTCCCTTTTAAAACGTCATTGATTCTTTTTCCAAAATCCTTGCTTGAACAAAAAAAAAAAAAAAAACCCATAAACTTTAAAATGGTGGCCTGACTCTCCCTCCATTTTAAATTATTCCCACCTCTTCTTGGCCCCTCCCTTCTTTTTTCCACCTTCTCCATCTCCACTCCTGCCTCTTCCTTGGCTCCTCCCCTTTACACCACATTACCCTTTCCTCAGCTTTCACTCAATTTTAACTACTACCTTTTCGCCTGTAACCATTTTCCTTTTCTTTAATGCTGGTGGGCAATACTCCTGCTGTAACACAAGTAACCAACTCGCTCTTTTGCTTAATCTCCCCCCTGTGTCTTGCATGATATGCTTTCTGTGTGGGAAGTGATTTGTTCGTCTTGTGTTTAAGGTCCATTGTAAACTTTCTGCTCTAATTGTTAGACAGTGCAAAACGTTATATGTTCTTACATCTTGTATTTTCTTTTCTTAAGCTCTGCTTTTCTATTACTGCAAATAAAACTTTCTCTTTATTTCCCTCTCTCTTTCTCTCTCTCTTTCCCTCTCCATCCATGTTCTCTCCTATCATACCCTTTCTTCCTCGTACTCCATTTTCTTTTTTCTTTTTTTTTCCCCCTCTTTTTGCTTGCCCCTCCCTCCTCTCTGACTGCCACACCTCCTTCCTGATCGCCCCTCCTCTCTGACTGCCCCGCCCTTCCTCTCCATACTCCATTTTGTTTTTCATTTAAAAGACAGGCTGCTGTTTTGCGACTTGTTACACGTTTATGGCAACTATCGATGTTATATAAGAAGGAGTTTTGGTGGATCACACTGATTTAGATATTATCACATACATTGTGTGATCTGTGGGGACCTATCTCTCTGGGTTGCCTCTATACACACCCTGACGATGGTATGCATTGCATGACCTGATACATAGAGGGCTTTTTGCCAGTTTAGCTGTTCTCATGTGATGACCCAGGCCTGTTAATATGTCTCTTGTCCATTCCTTCCCCTCAGGTTCTGTCCAATTGTTTGTACGATGCCCGGCTCCGAATGCTCGAGGCCTTGCCCCATCTTGCCCTGTCCTGCCCCTATCCCTGAACGCAGTTGGTGTCACCTGCTACGTGCCTGGAGGTGCATGGGCCTGTCCCGGATGCTCCTACCGGCTTCTGCGGCCCACCGGCCCTTTTTCTCTCCTTGAGTTTGTACAAGGGGGGAGTAGGATACTACAATTCTATTGTACAAACACGGAAAAAAGAGAATTGACAGGGCCGTAGGCCTCGCCTGGTGGATGGCCGAGATGGTAGAATAAGGGTGAATAAATCCTTGCGTTCATTGCTACTGTCCTGGTGCTCACAGTCACAAATGAAGGATGAAGGCCTCTGGGTATCACATCAGAACAGGTTTTACATATAACGTTTAAACGGTTTTATTCCACATGCCATGACATGCCACCTTCAGGGTTAGTGGGTAAATGGCCCCAAGGGGGGAGTATTTATTATCCCCTTTTGAAGTCTTGTTTGAAGACAGTCTCTAAAATAGGTTGCTATGGGCGATGACAGTTGCAATTACAGTCTAGTACTTTGAAAATTATGTGACCGCTTTTGAAAAGTAATTAACTAATATCTGTGTACGAGTTTTTTTGCATTTTTCGATGTAGGTACCGATAATTATCGATATCCCCTGGGTGACGATTAAAAGGTGCCTTAACAAAAACATTCTCTGGAGATATGATGGACTGTGCCACCCACGTCTGAATGAAACTATATATCTTTTTTCAAATACATGTCATTGTGACCATTGGGGAATTTGTGGGTCGGAATATAGCTGATATATGTGTGATATATGCCCTGATGTATAGAGGGGCCCCAGACAAGTTTAAATCAAAAGATGAAGTAACTACAGGTTTTGAGTCCCATAATCACTGTGATATATCTCATAGGATAATTAGTTAATTAATGTTAGAGTGTAAAGAGGTTCTATAATGAGAAAATTGAGTTTAATATGGTCTGTAGATGTTTGATATGTCAAAACATAAACATGGGATCAGAACAAAGGTTTAAGAGAGAATTATTGATTAAGGTTGTATAAAGAATTGTATAAAAAAAACTCAAATGATGGTAAACAGCATGGTATTTGGTATTTAAACAGAAAAATCCTACAGATCTGGTTGCAAGCAATGTTTACAACCGATTCTAAAAAATACATATAAAAATAGTAAAAATATTAAAATATGAAAGTTATGTTCAATCAAAAAATTATATAAAAATAGTAAACATAAAAAATAATAAAAATAGTAAACATAAAAAATAATAAAAAGAGTAAACATAAAAAATTAGATAAAAAAGTAAAATATTAAAAAATTACATAAAAATAGAATAAAAATAAACAAATGTTAAAAAGTTTTATAATGTGATGTTACTGACAGAGTGGAGATTCTGATTGAAAGGAGGAGTTTCTCGTGAAAATGGCCAATTCACAGTTCATTAGGCTGGAACTAATCTGTGAGTTTCGTGAGATTTCTCTTCTAAACGATCTGTTGTCACTGTTTTAGTAAGAAATGTCAAATTGTAATATAATATACATAATTCTTGGCATATATACAAACTAAATATGTTTAAAAATTTTGAAAAAGCGTAAAAAAAATGAGAAAAATGGCACAATTCGATTGTAAGGTATATGGGGTATTTCTTCCTTATAGATTGTCTACAATCCAAGTAGTGGCGAACAGATGTTTAAACAGATGTTCCCCCTTGAAGGTCTTTTAGCTGGTGGAGATCAGATCAGGTTACACCGTCCCACATGCTGTGTTATCCTGCTGTGTTTTTGCAGACGGTGTGACTTTCTAGGAATGGGTTTTAAATGACTCTGAGTTCATTGTAAATTAGGAAGTAAATAGAAGGTCTGAGTTTATGTTAAGAAAACTTTTAAAGTTTTTTGTAAATATATGGTACATCTTTCTTTTAATAACACAATCGCTTGGAGATCTGAAAGAAAACCCTTATATTTAAAACTAGTTTTTGCCAGAGATAGAAATGTTTCTCTTTTTCTCTCTCTCTCTCTTTCCATTTCTTTTTCTCTCTCTCTCTCTCTTCCTCTCTTTCTTTTCTTTTTCTTTCTTTCTCTCCCTCTCTCTTTCTCTCCCTCTCTCTTTCTCTCAAACTCACACACTCTCTCTCTCTTTCTCTCACACTCACACTTTCTCTCTGTCTTTTTTCTCTCTCTCTTTCTTTCACACTCATTCTCTCTCTCACACACACACTCTCTCTCTCTCTCTTTCTCTCATATTTCACTACACTATGGGGTTTTTGCACCATTTGTTTTGAAGAATATCTTACTTTAAGGGTGTCATTTCAAAGAGAATAAAACATGGTGTTAATCTGCATAGGTTAAAAAAAGGTCAGATAAAATAGTGAAAACTAAAGATATGATATGAACAGATGATACAGCCATATTTATGGATTAAAATGTCACTTTCCAAGCTTCAGATTGACGAATGTATTAATGGAGGGAATATTGGCCCTTATATTTGGATCCGTGTAGGGGAACAATGAAACTTCTGAATGTTCGTTTATGCTGAAGGCTGCTATGTTTGTTTAAACAGTCATGTGACAAGACCATTCATGCTGTATGATCAGTTCTGAAAACTAGTGTAATGTAATGAATAAGTTCCTTTAGGGAGTAAAATATTTAGGAAAGAGCCCAAAATAAAATTAATGTTCTTCTGGAAAATTAAAATGTTTATGATTGGAAATATATTAAGAAGACAAATACAGGAATTTGGTGAAACGGATGCTTTTATGAAACTTAAGTTAGTCATGGAAATGAAGCAGATGGCCCTAATGAACTAGGGGGGTGCCTTTTAGAATGTCACCTGAGGACAGTACTTTTGGGTGATAATACATTTGTACTTAGGTATACCAATTTTTGTTTCTGCTTATATGGGTTTACGATAATGTTTTGTTGTATTGACCATGTCCTCTGTTATAGTCCTTGCCTGTTAAGAAAACACAGGAACAAAGAGAGTATAGGGAACAGTACTGATTAAAAATATTAATTTAGGGGGGCCTGTGCTGGATGGAAATATGGAGAAATTAATATTTTTGTGTTATGAATAAGAGCCACTTAGATACTGCCTTGTAGGGGTTGCCATTTTAAATGAAGTGTGTATATTCCTTTAAGTTTTTGTATACTTTTATATAATCTTTTTTGTATATCCTTTTTATGTGTACATTTATGCATGTATGAGATTATGAACACAATAGTGCTTTATCTTCCTTGATGATTACATAAGATGTGATAATGAAAAATATGAGTGGACATTGAAAGTCTGTGCTTTTAAGAGCCTGCAAGAGATCCTCTCTCCTATGCCCCCCACTGTGAAGAACTTCTGAAAGGAATGTGTCCTTACCCTTCCCCCTCATCACATCCTGTCTCCCTCCTAGCAAAGGAATGTTGACTTTTTGGAGAACTGATCCCAGGAGCTGACATTTGCCTATATGAACTGAGAAATGAGAATTCTATCCGGAATACACGGGGCATGTAATAAGAGACTGGGTGAACTGGGTGTGTTTTTATCATGTGAGGGTGTGTATCTGTATCATGTTAACCAATGAAAAACACTCTGTGTTGTTTAATAAAACTGAGGCTGCCTATGCAGCAGGCATTCCATTTCCTTTCTCTCTACTGAAGACATCTCCTGCCTTTTTCTTGATTGCAGTAAGATAATGCCAGCCTCCCTGAGACTGTAAGAAGAGTAATTGATTAATTAATCGGGGTCTCTAATAGTTCTATTACACACCTACCCCCCCCTCCGGACTTCGCCGCCGCCTTCCGCCGGGGAGAGAGACACCCACCGATGCTCTCCGCCATGTTCGGCCAGGCCCCCACCCCAAATTAAGCTCTTTCACATCCGGGGGGCCGGCGGAACATGGCGGAGAACGGGGGCGTCGCCACTCGGTCTTCTAGCCGTTTTCTGCCGGGGGGGGGGGGAACACCCACCGATGCTCTCCGCCATGCTCGGCTGGGCTCCCACCCCAAAATTAAGCTCTTTCACATCCGGGGGGGGCGGCCGAAAACAGCGGAGAACAATGGGGGTGTCGCCCCACCTTGGGCTTCTCCGCTTCTGCCTGGCTCCTCCCGAGGCCAGGGCTTCTTTCGCCGTCTTCCGCCGGAGGGCGCCACTCTCCGGGCTTCTCGTCGCTGTCTTCCGCCGCGGGGCACCACCCGCGGGGGCCAGGCCTTCTCGTCGCTGTCTTCCGCCGCCGCCCCCTTCGATTTTTTCTGCCTGGACGAGGGTCGTACATCCCATCCAGGACTTGGACGTGGCGGGCTTCTCGTCACTGTCTTCCGCCGCTGCCCCCTTCACCACGAAGCTCCTGCTTATGGAGGGAGGGCAGCGGGCTTCCGACGTTTTCTACCGGGGTGAGGGTCGTACATCCCACCCCGGATTTCTTCGCCGGCTTCTGCCTGACTCCTCCTTGGGCCAGGGCTTCTCGTCGCTGTCTTCCACCGCGGGGTGACACTCGCGGGCTTCTTCTTCCATTCGATGTTGACAAGGCGAGGTCCGGCGCTGAAATGCCTTCTGAGCGGCGGGCACCGACTTATATTGGCATAGGGCGTGGGCGTGGTTATGCCAACATGTGACCTTAACCCATGTGACAGTGATGTGATGTGACATCACTGTCACATGGGTTAAGGTCACATGGTGGCATAACCACGCCCACGCCCTATGCCAATATAAGTCGGTGCCCGCCGCTCAGAAGGCATTTCAGCGCCGGACCTCGCCGTGTCAACATCGAATGGAAGAAGAAGCCCGCGAGTGTCACCCCGCAGCGGAAGACAGCGACGAGAAGCCCTGGCCCCAGGAGGAGCCAGGCAGAAGCCGGCGAAGAAATCCGGGGTGGGATGTACGACCCTCACCCCGGTAGAAAACGTCGGAAGCCCGCTGCCCTCCCTCCATAAGCAGGAGCTTCGTGGTGAAGGGGGCAGCGGTGGAAGACAGCGACGAGAAGCCCGCCATGTCCAAGTCCTGGATGGGATGTACGACCCTCATCCAGGCAGAAAAATTCGAAGGGGGCGGCGGCGGAAGACCCTCGAAGTTAAAAAATGTTTCACCAGGTGAATGGGTAGGGGTACGATGTACCCCATACTCATTCACATAGGGTGGGGGCCCGAAATCTGGGGGCCGCCTTATTAAAGGGGGCTCCCAGATTCTGATTGGCTCCCTCCCGCATACCCCGACAACCAATGGCTAGTGTTGTCGGGAAGAGGCTCTTGTCCCGATCGACATGGGGACAAGAGTGCTTTGGGGTGGGGGGGCAGTGCCCCCCTCCCCCAAAGCACACACTCCCCCATGTCGAGGGCATGTGGTCTGGTACGGCTCAGGAGGGGGGGGGGCGCTCGCTAGTCCCCACCCCCATTCCTGTCCGGCCAGACTGCATGCCTGGGATGAGGGCTTGGTACGGATCTGGGGGGAACCCCACGCCGATTTTGGCGTGGGTTAACCCCTCACGTTCCGGACCAAGCCGAAGAGCCTATTGTACCCCTGGGGGGGAAGCCGCGCCGGTTTCAAATTTGAAATTTGGCGCGGAGTTCCCCTTCAGTGTCAGCGCAGCCCGAGAACAGCTCGGAGCTTCCCGTGCGTCGCTTCAGGAAGTGCAAACACTGCTACGCCCCTTGGAATTTACCAAGAATTTCCCGGCGTACTGAAGAGGCGCACGGAAAGCCCCGATTTCTCCCTCTGCGCATGCCCAGTATGCAAATGAACCTTCCGATGTTCTGGCGTACTTGGCAAGCACACGGGGATCGGGTCCCAAAAGTCACTTTCGCTTTCAATTCGGCCCGCCACACAAGTTCAAACACATGTCACCTCACTTCCCCTGCATCACCCCCCTCCCTCCCCTCATAAACTCCCGCCCGAATCCCCGATGTTTACATTACTAAATGCCGCACGACAGCTCTGTACTGGCGTGCCATGCGCCCTCTCCTGGGCGCATTAGGCAGTTTAGTAAATGAGGAAACACGCTGCACTGGCAGCGTGTTTCTTTTGTAAATGTCAAAAACAGTTTTACTCCTGCTTGTGCACCATGAGTCATGGCGCACAGGCTTGGTAAATCAGCCCCTATGTCTCTTGCTCCAAAACTACTGATGTTACTATAGCAATTATACTCAGGACCGCCCTCCAAAATACCACTATCTTCGGGCAAGATCAAGATATGTGAATGAAGTTTCCTGGAATGTCTGCACATCTCCAACAATTCTGAGGATTTGATGGAGAAATCTTATATAACTTATATGGTGTATAGTAGCTCCTATATATTATTTTAAATTGTATTAATTTATCTCGGAGTGATACTAATATCTGAAATGGGAACCACAATGTTATTATGCAATTTAAGATCTAACTATTCCGACGCTATTCCCAAACTGTGAGTGCAAATTGCCACAAGTGCCCGTGAAAGTTAAAGGATAAATAAGGGAGTATATATTCCCTTTTTATACTAATTTATAAAATAAGAGAAAGGGAAAAAAAAGAAGGGTAAAGCGGGGGGGGGGGTAGAGGCGGGGGGGCGACATAGAAAGGGGGGGTGGAAGGACAACCCACCCCTCCTACTCCCCCCCATAGTCCTCTGAATCCCTGAACTCCCTCCACCCCCCCAAATCCCATCATATCTTGGTCTGGAGTCATTGTGGAACTACCACAGTTCCTCCATCACGCTAATTCTATCTATCTCCTGTAACCACTCTCCCATAAGTGCATAATAACAATATGGAATTTCCCCTTTTCTTTTTTTTTTCTTATTTCCCTTCCTTTTTTTTTTTTAAGTGAATGTACCCCCTCCCCTTATCTTTTTTTTTTATCCTTCATGTGTACTTGTGGCATAGGCACTTGCACTTTAAGAATAACGTTCTGGGATAGCCAGATCTTAATATGCACAAGGATATAGATATATTTTTATTTATTTGTTTCCCTTCCTTTGATAAATTAAATCAGTATAGAAGGGGAATTTATTCCCCTCCTGTTCTGTCCCTTTTTTTTCTTTCACATGCACTTGTGGCATTATGCACTTGCACTTTGGGGATAATGTCCCAGGATTGTTAAAACCTAAAACGTATAATGATATAGATATCTTAATCCAAATATTTTTATTTTTTGTTGGTATAGGAACACATAACATATACACTACTATTGGAAACTTCCTTAAACAGTAGACTAATAAATTAGTATAATTCAAGGGAATTCATTCTCGCTTCACTCTTCTTCTCCCTTTTACCTCTTTTCCCTTTTTTTGTGCATGATCATTCTTTGCACTACGCACTTACATGTTAGAGAACAATGAACTAAGGAACTTAAAATATAAAACACTTAATAACACAGATTTATATACATATATATGTGTGTATTTTTTTTTTCTCCCTCTCCTTCTTCCTATTTCCTATTTCGTGTCCCTGGAGTCTCTCCCTGCCCTCCCTAGTATCCCTTGAATGTACATTATGGGGTCTATAGGTTTTGGGACATACTATGTACAAGATGAGTAGATGACCTAGTAAAAAATATTTTTTTATCAGTGTTTTTAGAACATCATAATAAGGGTGTACACTGAGACTATTTGTTGTATGTATAATGTATTTATGTTTTTATTGTAATAAGAACCTTTTGAAAAAAAAATGAAATTGGAACCATCATATCTCCTCCAAGTTCTCTTCTACTAGATTTGGGACATCTCCTATCCAACATTCGCATAATTTTAGGGTTGTTACTGATTACAATTTTCGTGTTCGATTATTGGATTTTTTTTAATCGATTAATCGACTAATTTCAATTAATTATAACGCACATACAGATCCAACTACTTTTAGCTAATCTTCTTGCATTGCAACTCTGCATTAGTCAGTGGTAAATGTGGTATACACTATTTACAATCAGCCGACACTAGTTAGTTTCCACAATCCATGACTTAACTTTGCAGTTCACACAAATACGTTTTAAATTACGTAAGTAATTTTTTCTTATTCAATTTTAAGAAAAAGTTAGAAAGTTAGTTTAACTTTAATTATAAACTTATCTAGTATATTGACTGTTAGTCACTTTATAGTAGGCAAGTAGGCATCACTTTAGAGTTGAAAATATTTTTATTGGTATTTTAGCAAATGGAAAAAACAACAGGAGAAGACACCATCCAAAAACAGTCAAAAGTACAATGGGGTAAGAAGTCAGTCCAGCGGCTATCGCCCACAACAGGACTCCCTCCGACATATAATGCAATCAGAACAGGAGTGACTTCAACATGGAACAATAATTAAATGCAACCACAAGGATCCTACCGTAGACGGCAGAATTGTGGCCAGGGTTGCTAGTAAGAGAACAATAAGACAACAAGAAAAACATAAAAAAAAATAAAAATAAAAAAAAGGACAAAAAGGACAAAAAATCAAATTTAAAATGGGAAGACAAGAAACTGGGGCATCAGAAGATAGGGAGAGAAGAGGGGGGAGAAGGAAGAGGAGGGGAGCAGAGGAAAGGAAAAAGGGAGAAGGCTAGCGAGAGATCAGAGCAAGGGGTTCGAGTTGCTGAAAAATCAGTCAGGGGGGACAATATAGGGCGTGCGGGGGACGAGGGACCCACCACGACCTAAGGTAGTGAAATATCAGAAAGTGCTCATGACTGGGATGACAACATGTTAGCCAGAGTGTCAGAGGAGGAGAAGTGGAGCCAGATGAGCCACAGTAATTTATAGGTATCAAAAGTATCGTTGTCGAGAGCCAACATCTCCTCCATTCTCATAGTGTCGTTCATAATTGATACCCAGCGCGATAAGGGCGGGATTGTGGTCGACTTCCAATAGGAAGGTATGAGCTGTCTCGCTGAGGACACGAAGAAACGGAGGAGACTTCGCTTCTGTGACGTAACTGATCCCGGTAGTATAGAGAGAAGAGCAATTTTAGGGGAGGGAACCAGTGATTCCACATACATTTTGTTGTAACACTCAAATACCTGTGTCCAGAAGGGGCGGATCCTCTCACATTCCCACCAGACATGAAGGTAGGTCCCAGTAGCAGCAGAGCATCTCCAGCATATATCCGGAGTGGATGGAAATATTTTGTGTAACGTAGAGGGGTCCCTGTACCATCTCGACAGAATCTTGTAGTTCTTCTCCTGTGAATAGCAGGAGATTGTGGACTTGTGAGTAAAATAAAAAGATGTCTGCCATTCCGGTTGCAGGATGTCCTCACCCAAGTCTGCAGACCACGTCCTAGTGTAAGAGGGTAGCTCGGTGTGTGTGCGTGCTTGTAAGAGGCCATATACGGCCGATAGAAGGTGTCTGGGGGTCTCCGGCAGGGAGCACAACCGTTCAAATTCCGTATTGGGACGATGTATTTGGGAGGATGAATGTAAGTGTTTTGTGAACGTGGATAAATGTAGTTCAGTGAGCCAATCGTGTGTTCCCGTCGGAGTCACCGGTGACCCTTGCGTAGGATGTACGAAGGAGTGTGCCCGCGGCCACTCAGACCGTTTAAAAGGGCCTAGTGTTGATATACCGATACGCTGAGGAAAGGCGGGATTGTCAAATAGGGGGGACAATGGGGAAGGATCAGAGGATAGGAGGGAACATAACCCCCTATTATACCAAAGTCTGAGAGAGGCCAGTGTAAGCGGGGAGGGAGGGGGCATACGCGCTAAATCAGACCTGTAACCCCATAGAAGTGCACGGAGGTCCACGTGGGCCAGATCCTGCTCTATGGTGACAGAGGCCTTTAAAAAGGGACGCGGGAACCATTCCAAGATACGCGCTATATGAGAGGCCTTATAATATGTCTCGAAGTCAGGGACGCCAGCACCGCCCTGTAGCTTCGAGCGAGTGAGTAAATTGAATTGCACCCTAGGCATCCCTCGATTCCACAGGAATCTAATGGCGAGAGAGCGTAGCGAGTTAAAGAAGCGTTTAGGGATTGTAATGGGGACCGTTTGGAGAAGGTACAGAAGTTTGGGAAGAGTGTCCATCTTCAGGGTGTTGATTCGTCCGAACCACGGTAAAGAAGACCCTCCCCACTCCTCCAAGTCCTTCCGTAGGCGGGAGAGTAAGGGGACATAATTTAGAGAAAAGAGATTGGAGAGATTACAAGGGATAACGATCCCAAGGTATGAGATTCCCTTCGTCTGCCACTGAAAGGAGAAATTCGCTTTAAGCAAGGACATCGTACTGGGGGGAAGGGAGACATTGAGAGCCTCTGTCTTGGACATGTTAAGTTTAAAGTTACTAAACGAACTAAAGCGGCGGAATTCAGCAAAGAGGGATGGCAGAGAAATATGGGGGTCTTGCATGTACACCAGGAGGTCGTCGGCATAGAGAGATAGTTTGTAATGAGAGGAGGGAGTTTGGATACCGCGAATCGAGACGTTTTGTCTAATGGCGCAGGCTAAATGTTCGATCACTATGACGAACAGGAGGGGGGACAGGGGGCAGCCCTGCCGAGTGCCATTAAAGATGTCAAATGGTGCGGAGGCAGAGCCATTAACTAAGACTGAGGCTGAAGGATGGGAGTAAAGGGACATCACCTTGGAGATAAATGGCAGTCCTAGACCTAACTGTTCCAGCGAGAGTCGAAGAAATCTCCAATTAACTCGATCAAACGCTTTTTCAGCGTCAAAGGAGAGGAGACAAGCCCTAAGCCCCTTACGTTGGATAAAGGAGATTAAATGAATCGTCTTGGTGGTGTTGTCCCTAGCTTCACGGCCCGGGACAAATCCCACCTGATCGTTGTGGATTACACCCGGGAGTAGAGGGGACAAACGACTGGCCAGAACCTTAGCAAACAACTTTAAATCAATGTTGAGCAGAGATATGGGCCGATAACTGCTGCATTGAGAGGGATCCTTCCCTGGTTTGGGTAATACGGAGATATTAGCGGACAACAGTTCCTTGGGCGGGGCGGGGGAGTCCTCCATAGCATTAAATGCCTTAGCCATCAAGGGGGACAAAAGCGGGGCAAAGGTTTTATAGAAACGAGGGGTGTATCCGTCTGGGCCGGGGCACTTGCCCACCTTCAGGCCTTTAATGGCGCCGAGAAATTCAGACGAGTGCAAGGGTCTATCTAGTTCAACCACGGCCGACGCGTCAATGGGGGGCAACGCCGTTTCAGTAATATAATCTCGCATGTCATCAACCAAGGGTGTGGTACGTGTGGTCGGACCATTGGGGCGTAAGTTATAGAGTTGGGAATAGTACTCCCGGAAGGCGGATGATATGCCGCTCGTGTTGTATGATCTAGATTGGTCAGGATGTGAGATAAAGGGAATAGAGCATCGTGGCGGTCTAGGATGCAAAACCCGTGCAAGGTGTTTACCGCATTTATGGGCGAGTGAGTAGTGGAAATTGCGAGCCCTATCCCGCGCTATTAAGGAGTGCGAGTCGAGAAGCTGGAGGAGATCTCTACGGGCATTCGACAAACGAACAAAAATGGCAGGGTCTAGGTTACGCTTATGTATAGGTTCGAGCTCCGCTATGGTGGAGAGAAGACGGCGAATATCTCCCGAACGCATTTTTTTGAGACGCGAGCCATGTTGAATAAATACGCCCCTGACCACACACTTCAAGGCCTCCCATTGTGTGAGAGGGGAGGTGGTGTCAGCGGAGTGATCTGAAATAAAGTGTCGAATGGCGGCGGAAACTTCAGCTACACAGACGGGGTCTCGCAGTAGGTTATCGTTGAGTCTCCAATGTGTGCCCCTACGCGACGTTGGGGGGCGCGCAAGAGTCAAGTAAACCGGTGCGTGGTCAGACCAGAGTAGTTGACCCAAGGATGTCTGAACTGGAGTATCTAACAGTGATTGGGAAATCAGGAAGTAATCCAATCTACTATAAGAGTTGTGTGCTGCTGAATAATGGCTGTAGTCCTTTTCTGAGGGATGCTGGACACGCCAAACATCCACCAGGTGTGAGGAGTGTAGGAGAGCTTTGATGCGTGTCAATGTAGAGTGCGGGACAGATGACTTACCCGAGGACGTGTCTGTGGGTGGGGACATGACGACATTGAGGTCTCCGGCAACGATGTAGCAGGGACCCCCGAAGGAGGACAGTCTGGTGAGAACCGATGAGAGGAACCGAGCCTGACCCACATTAGGTACGTATATGTTGGCCACTGTGAAGAGAAAGCCGTTAAGTTTCAGTTTAAGAAATATGAAGCGCCCATTAATATCAACAAGGGTGTCTAGGACCTCAGGTTTAAAATATTTATGGAAAGCTATGGATACACCTTTAGATTTGGCCTGAGGATTAGTACTGTGAAACCATTGTGGATAATACCTGTTGCGCATTGTCGGAATGGAATCCGAACGGAAATGTGTTTCCTGAAGTAACAATATATCAGAACGTTTTTTATGAAAGTGGTAAAGGATCTGGCTCCGCTTCTCAGGAGTGTTGAACCCCCTACAGTTAAAAGAAGCTAAGGTTATCGGGCAAACAGAGGCCATGACAGCTGTAGGAGTAGAGGGTAGGGGGAGGGGGGGAAAGCCTGTGTGGCAACAGTATCATAATTCAGCAACTCTCGAAGATGGAAGCAGCACGAAGTAGGGTCCAGAAAAAGAGGAAGAGAAGAGGGAAGGAGGAGGGCATAGGAGAGGAAGAGTAGGAATAGATAGGTGGGAGGACAACGGGGTGAGACAAAAAACAAAAAAAACACGTGAAACATCTAAAGGCAGGGTTTGACGGTGGACTCCGTCCGCACCACCCCAGTCGAGGAACAGAGATGGTAAGAAACAATCAGGGCGGAGTGGCGAGGAGGGAGCCCAGCACAACCTAGTAAATGACAAAAAAAAAGTAGCAATAACAAAAAAGGCCACTAGGTGGCTCCAAAATACTACAAATAGAGAAAAAAAAAAAAAACTTACAGTATGGCATACAGCCATAAACCACACAGCATCCATGGGGACGCTGTATAGAAAAGAAAAACCCCTTAGAGGGGGGGGGGGTACGGTGGGAACCCGCCGGGCAAGGCAGACCCCCCGACCCCAGCTCCACGGAAAAACAATCATGGAACAAAACCAACACACAACCTTCATGACCAAATAAAAAAAAAAAAAAAAACATTAGTGCTGAGAAAAAGGTGTTGGTCAAAAACATGCGACAGGGAACAAAAACAGTCCAGAAAACCTATGCTTCAAGGAAGTGCAGATACAATGAGAAAAAACACAGTAATGGTTAAGCTGTAGAATATGGACAAACCGTCTGAAGCTATAGAGGAGAAAGTATTCGTGTACAGTCTGCGGATAATTCTCCAAGTAACCTAGGAGGGAAACCAATGGATTAACAACAATAACAGTAATTAGAGCAGGCTAGAGCTCAGGGGGGATAAACCCCTCAAAAGAAACAATGGCCGAGGTGATCTTCAGGCCGGTCCCATGGTAAAAATATAAAATCCAAAAAATAAAAATTTAGGAATCAAAAATATAAGAGAAACCATGGAAAGTGACAGCTGTGAAAGTAACCTAGACACATGAGGGGGGAGGGAGCCCTTAAAGAAAAAAGGTAAAAAATAAATCTAAATATAGATAAGGTGTGGAGTCTCCCACCCCAACACGTCCCAGGAAAGAACCCCTATAAAGGGAAAACAAGTAATGCGACTGATCCATCCAGGGCAAGTTCAGTCCTCAGCATCACGACGAGGCACGGACTTGGAGTGGCGCTTACGACCCTGCGTCTGCCACGGTGAGGCAAAGGGTAATCCGGGGGTAGTAGGCGTGAATGGCCAGTCTGGGAGAGACACCTGTGGAAGTCCTAGTGTACTGAGGAAGGTCGGCAGGTCTCCCAGCGTGCGGAAAATGGCGGTCTTGCCTTCATGGTGCACTCGCAGGTGGAACGGGAATCTCCATTGGTACTTCATCTGTTTGGACTGCAACAGTTGGGTAAGCGGCTTCAGTGCTTTTCTCATCATCAGCGTCTGGCGTGAAAGATCTGGGAGGAGCATCACAGGCGTATCATTGAGTAGTATAGTCTCTTGCGAGTTAGCAGCTTTCATGATAGATTCTTTGACCTTATAAAAATGGACCCGACACAGGGTATCGCGAACGAAGGAGGGGTCTTGGCTTTGCGGACCGGAGGTTCTGTGGACCCGGTCTAGCTCGATCGGGTCATCTTTGGGGCGCTGCAGCAGTTGGTTAAAAATGGCAGTCACAGCTCCAGGTAGGGCTTTGCCGTCCACTGATTCAGGAATTCCGCGAATGCGGATATTGTTGCGACGGTTACGATTTTCGATATCGTCTTGCTGGTACGCCAACTGCTGCAGCATGACAGTGTGGGAGTTCAGAATCTTATCATGAGACTGTATCGCATTGTTTAGACTGTCTGTGGTGGCATCCAGGTCTTCAAAGCGAGCGCCTACATCCTTCTTGAACTCAAAGATCTCTTTCTTATAGGCCTTTTCAATTCTGTGGACACATTGTTCAAAATCAGCCTTAGTGGGCAGGGATCTGATGTAGCTGTGGAGGGAACGAATCTGTGCCTCCAAATCCCATCCATCACCGGAACCCAGGGAGACATTAGAGCGACTCCTGGTGAGCACAAAGTCGGCCTGGGAATGGAGGGATGACTCAGAACGAGACGGGGACGGAGGAGCCAGCGCCATCTTGGCTTCGGATCGGCGCTGCGATGCTGCGCGGGATCGGGCGAAATACTCCTCTAGATCTCCTCCCTGTCGGTCCCCGTTGGTTCCCTTCTGTGCCCGTTGCTTGTCTTTCCCCATGTGTCAGTCTTAAGCTGGTTCCTAGTAGTTATGTGGTCCGTGGAGGTGGGGGATCAGGGGGCCGGGGTAAAGCACATCCTACTGCTCCATACTTCCAGCCACGGCCCGCTAGCTGCTGTTAGGCAGGAGGTAGGGGAGAGGTGCAGGTAGACTAGAGGATTACAGTGGCTTGAGAAGGGTAGAATTAGGGAAGGGAGAGGGGTGGGACCCGCTAGGTGAAGCAAGATGGTGGTTACTCACTATCCGGGTGCAGGGGCCTTCCACAGGCCGGATGGAGATGCGCTTCTGCGGGGGCTGCAGGCGGCAAATAGAGTCCCAAGGGCCCTCCGGAGCTTGTGAGGAGGGAGCCAGTCACCCGGTCGGGGAGGATTGTGCAGGCTGGTAGGGATCCCGGATCGCCGACTTCCGGGACTAGGCCGAAGCCGCGGTCTTTCCTGAAACGGACGCCGGACGGCAGCAGTCTTCCATCCGCCCCCGATCGCCGCACACCCGGGCCGTCCCCTCCGGAGATGGTGCTGGAGGTGGACGAGGATGCGGAGGCCGTCCACCCCCGTGGGCGAACGCGGAGGATCCCGGAGGTTCCGTAGGCCCCAATATGGCGGCGGGCCTCGGCAGCGTGGAGCCGGCTGTGCCTGAAGGCCAGAGAGCCAGCCAAACTCCGCAATTTTGGCAGGGATCAGCGCGGCGGGGATTCTAGCCACAGGCACCGCAGTCTTGGAGTGTCACTGAGGCCAATCTTGCAGGGGATGGCAGCAGATTGATTCGTGGCTCATGGAGCTCAGCAAAAGCACGTCTTCCCCGGCGAACTTCCGGACACGCCCCCCGAAGTAGGCATCACTTTAGCCAGTCACACAGACATGCCAGATTGTTTACATTTTCTGGAAGCAGACATGATCGCATTTTATTGAAAATATACCCTGAAGAACTGAACAGTATTTCACACGGAACAGATGTTGCCGATACACATAGAATTGTCTGCACAGAACTGCTTATGACAGGAAAACAATGGTTATTTTTGCCTCCTTCCCCTGATGGAGCCTGAGGCATCCTCCTGCTCCACAGATGCAAAAGGTACCCCAATCCAATGGGTGCAGTTTGCTCGCATGCAGCAGGGTAATGCCCTTTACACACGATAAAATGATCTGATGAAAACGGTCTGATGGATTTTTCCATCAGTTATCCGATGAAGCTGACTGATGATCAGTCGTGCCTACACACCATCAGTAAAAAAAATGATCGTGTCAGAACGTGGTGGCGTAAAACACGACGACGTGCTGAAAAAAACGAAGTTCAATGCATCCAAGCATGCGTCGACTTGATTCTAAGCATGTGTGGATTTTTAACCGATGGACGTACCCACAGACGATCATTTTTTTCTATAGGTTTTTTATCCCACACACGATTGGTTTGGTGTGATGAAAACAGTCCATAAGAGCGTTTTCATCAGACTAACCTATCGTGTGTACGCAGCATTAGTCTCACTGTCCAGGCTGACCTGTGACGTCAAGAATTCTGATCGATCAAAAGAATTTTGATCGATCTAAAAAATTTAAGATTAATCGAGGAATTAATCTTTAATTTCCCCAGCCCTATATAACTTGCTTATATCCGACAGTGTAGTCCTTCATAAATAAGTATACAGGGTTGAAATTGACTTCTTTTCACTTCTTTTACTTACCATTTGTTCTAAACCCAGTTCCATTAGTTGTGGGGTCCCCTCAGGGAACTGAGCTGAAAAAGCATGGACAAGCATGGACAAGCTGCATTTGTCTTAAAGAGTATGGGGGTGATTTACTATTGAAGCTGCGCTGCGCCGGTACATGCCTTAATACGTGCGCTGGATGAAGCCTTAATTAGGCGCATGAACCGGCGTAGCACAGCAGCGCGATGCAATTGATAAGTAAAGCCGCCGCCGAACTCCCTGTTAAAGTCTATGGGGGAGATCTTAATTGTGAATTTTAAAGGCTAATCTGCAAGTTTTGTCCTATAAAGTGTTTGGGGACCTCAGTCCTGCCCCAGGGGACATGTACCAATGTTTTTTTTATTTTTTAAAACGGCCGTTTTTTCGGGAGCAGTGATTTTAATAATGCTAAAAGTGCGACAATAAAAGTGAAATTTTTCTTTAAATTTCGTACTATGGGGGGCTCTAATGTCAGAATGTGAAAAGGGGCATGTTTCCCGTGGTTAGAACTGTCTCTGCACAAAATGACATTTTTCAAAGCAAAAAAGCCATTTAAAACTGACTCGTGGCTATAATGAATTGTCGGCTCCCGGCAATTGCAGGAGAATTCATTCATAAAAAAAACGAAAAAAAAAGCGTGGGGGTCCCCCCAAATTCAATAACCAGACCCTATAGGTCTGGTATGTATATTAAGGGGAACCCCGCCGTCAATTTAAAAAAAAAAATGACGTGGGGTTCCCCCCAAATATCCATAACCAGACCCTTCAGGTCTGGTGTGGAATTTAACGGGAACTCCACCCCAAATAAAAAAAAAATGGCGTGGAGTCCCCCCTAAAATCCACACCAGACCCCTTATCCGACAGAGCGTGCCCCCCCCCTCTCCTGAACCGCACCAGGCCACATGCCCTCAACATTGGGAGGGTGTTTTGGGGTACCCCCCAAAACACCTTGTCCCCATGTTGATGAAGACAAGGGTCTCTTCCCCACAACCCTTGCCCGGTGGTTGTGGGGGTCTGCGGGCAGGAGGCTTATCGAAATCTGGAAGACCCCTTTAAAAAAGGGGCCCCCCAGATCAGGGCCCCCCCCTGTGTGAAATGGTAATGGGGTACATTGTACCTCTACCATTTCACCAAAAAAAAATTTAAAGGGTTAAAAACGACAAGAGCCGGTTTTTGACAAGTCCTTTATTATCTTCTTTCTTCTTCTTTTCTTCTTTCCTTCGGGTTTCTTCCTCCATCTTCTTCTTCCTCTGCTTCTGTCTTGGGTCTTCTATTCCCGCATCTTGACCGGCGTGTTCTTCCATCTTCTTCTCCTTCCGCTGTCCTTCTCGTCCACATCTTCTTCTTCTTGTTCTTCTTCGCCGGAGCCGCCGCTTCCAATTGAAATCCCCGCTGTCTGCCGGACCACGCCCCCCTCTGACGCCATGGGCAAGCTCTTAGGAGTGTGCTGCAAGTGCGTCAGAAGGGGGCGTGGTCACATGTCAGAGGGCGGGCAATTCAATTGGAAGCGGCGACTCCGGCAAAGAAGAAGCCGCGCACAAGCTTCCAATTGAATTGCCCGCCCTCTGACATGTGACCACGCCCCCTTCTGACGCACTTGCAGCACACTCCTAAGAGCTTGCCCATGGCGTCAGAGGGGGGCGTGGTCCGGCAGACAGCGGGGATTTCAATTGGAAGCGGCGGCTCCGGCGAAGAAGAACAAAAAGAAGAAGATGTGGACGAGAAGGACAGCGGAAGGAGAAGAAGATGGAAGAACACGCCGGTCAAGATGCGGGAATAGAAGACCCAAGACAGAAGCAGAGGAAAAAGAAGATGGAGGAAGAAACCCGAAGGAAAGAAGAAAAGAAGAAGAAAGAAGATAATAAAGGACTTGTCAAAAACCGGCTCTTGTCGTTTTTTAACCCTTTACAATTTTTTTTTGGTGAAATGGTAGAGGTACAATGTACCCCATTACCATTTCACAAAATGGGGGGGGGGGCGGGATCTGGGGGGCCCCTTTGTTAAAGGGGTCTTCCAGATTTCGATAAGCCTCCTGCCCGCAGACCCCCACAACCACCGGGCAAGGGTTGTGGGGAAGAGACCCTTGTCCTCATCAACATCGGGACACAGTGTTTTGGGGGGCAACCCAAAACACCCTCCCAATGTTGAGGGCATGTGGCCTGGTGCGGTTCAGGAGAGGGGGGGCTGCGCTCTGCCCCCCCCTCTTTTCTGCGGCCGGCCAGGTCAACGTGCTCGGATAAGGGGTCTGGTGTGGATTTTAGGGGGGACTCCACGCCATTTTTTTTTTAATTTGGGGTGGAGTTCCCCTTAAATTCCACACCAGACCTGAAGGGTCTGGTTATGGATATTTGGGGGGGACCCCACGTAATTTTTTTCCAAAAAATGACGGCGGGGTTCCCCTTAATATTCATATCAGACCTGAAGGGCCTGTAATGGAATTTGGGGGAAACCCCACGTCATTTGAAACATTCTTTTAAATTTCGTAGCATGGGGGGGGAATGTCAGCATGTGAAAAGGCGCCCTTTTCCCGTGGTTAGAACTGTCTCTGCACAAAATGACATTTTCCAAAGCAAAAAAGCCGTTTAAAACTGACTCGCGGCAATAATGAATTGTCGGCTCCCGGCAATTGCAGGAGAATTCATTCATAAAAAAAAACGAAAAAAAAAGCGTAGGGGTCCCCCCAAATTCAAAAACCAGACCCTTTAGGTCTGGTATGGATATTAAGGGGAACCCTGCCATCAATTAAAAAAAAAAATGACGTGGGGTTCCCCCCAAATATCCATAACCAGACCCTTCAGGTCTGGTGTGGAATTTAAGGGGAACTCCACCCCAAATTAAAAAAAAATGGCGTGGAGTCCCTCCTAAAATCCACACCAGACCCCTTATCCGAGCACGTTGACCTGGCCGGCCGCAGAAAAGAGGGGGGGACAGAGCGCGGCCCCCCCTCTCCTGAACTGCACCAGGCCACATGCCCTCAACATTGGGAGGGTGTTTTGGGGTGCCCCCCAAAACACCTTGTCCCCATGTTGATGAGGACAAGGGTCTCTTCCCCACAACCCTTGCCCGGTGGTTGTGGGGGTCTGCGGGCAGGAGGCTTATCAAAATCTGGAAGACCCCTTTAACAAAGGGGCCCCCCAGATCCCGGCCCACCCTGTGTGAAATGGTAATGGGTTACATTGTACCTCTACCATTTCACCAAAAAAAAAAATGTAAAGGGTTAAAAACAACAAGAGCCGGTTTTTGACAAGTCCTTTATTATCTTCTTTCTTCTTCTCTTCTTCTTTCCTTCGGGTTTCTTCCTCCATCTTCTTCTTCTTCCTCTGCTTCTGTCTTGGGTCTTCTATTCCCGCATCTTGACCGGCGTGTTCTTCCATCTTCTTCTCCTTCCGCTGTCCTTCTTGTCCGCATCTCCTTCTTGTTCTTTTTCGCCGGAGCCGCCGCTTCCAATTGAAATCCCCGCTGTCTGCCGGACCACGCCCCCCTCTGACGCCACTGGCAAGCTCTTAGGAAAGTCCCCGTGTGGTGCTTGTGCGTCAGAGGGGGGCGTGGTCACATGTCAGAAAGCGGGCAATTCAATTGGAAGCGGCGACTCTGGCAAAGAAGAAGCCACGCACAAGCTTCCAATTGAATTGCCCGCCTTCTGACATGTGACCATGCCCCCCTCTGACGCACTTGCAGCACACTCCTAAGAGCTTGCCCGTGGCATCAGAGGGGGGGCGTGGTCCGGCAGACAGCGGGGATTTCAATTGGAAGCGGCGGCTCCGGCGAAGAAGAACAAGAAGAAGAAGATGCGGACAAGAAGGACAGCGGAAGGAGAAGAAGATGGAAGAACATTCCGGGCAAGATGCGGGAACAGAAGACCCAAGACAGAAGCAGAGGAAGAAGAAGATGGAGGAAGAAACCCGAAGGAAAGAAGAAGAAAGAAGATAATAAAGGACTTGTCAAAAACCGGCTCTTGTCGTTTTTAACCCTTGACACTTTTTTTTTGGTGAAATGGTAGAGGTACAGTGTACCCCATTACCATTTCACACAGGGGGGACGGGATCTGGGGGGCCCCTTTGTTAAAGGGGTCTTCCAGATTTCGATAAGCCTCCTGCCCGCAGACCCCCACAACCACCGGGCAAGGGTTGTGGGGAAGAGACCCTTGTCCTCATCAACATTGGGACAAGGTGTTTTGGGGGGCACCCCAAAACACCCTCCCAATGTTAAGGGCATGTGGCCTGGTGCGGTTCAGGAGAGGGGGGGCCGCGCTCTGTCCCCCCCTCTTTTCTGCGGCCGGACAGGTCAACATGCTCGGATAAGGGGTCTGGTGTGGATTTTAGGGGGGACTCCACGCCACTTTTTTTTTAATTTGGGGTGGAGTTCCCCTTAAATTCCACACCAGACCTGAAGGGTCTGGTTATGGATATTTGGGGGGAATCCCACGTCATTTTTTTTAGAAAATTGATGGCGGGGTTCCCCTTAATATCCATACCAGACCTAAAGGGTCTGGTTATTGAATTTGGGGGGACCCCCACGCTTTTTTTTTTGGTGTTTCTTATGAATGAATTCTCCTGCAATTGCCAGGAGCTGACAATTCATTATTGCCGCGAGTCAGTTTTAAACGGCTTTTTTCCTTCAGAATGTCACTTTTCACATGCTGACATTACACCCAGGGCCGCCATCAGGGGGGTACAGGCAGTACACCTGTAAGGGGCCCGGGGGTCCGGAGGTGCCCAGATGCCTGGAGGCCCCCCAGCGCCCCAGATGGTAACCCCCCTCTTTTTTTTTATATATATATATTTTTTAGTTTATTTTTTTATTTTTTATTAAAGGGCCAATTTTTGGAATTTAATTTTTTTTAGCAGTCCTGAGGTCCCCAGGGGCCCAGAGGCCCCCAGGGCCCCGGGTGGCAACCCCCCATATGACAACCTTTTTGCTTATAAAAATGTTATAAACATTTTATATTTTCCCCAGGTTGTTTTTTTTTCTTTAATTTATTTTTTAAAGTGTGTTTTGTGCGTGAAGTTGAGAGAGAGGAGCTGGACTGCAGGAGTTGGGAGTAGGCAGACCCTCCCCCCAGAGGCAATCGCCATCCTTCTCCATGCCCCCGGTGGCAATGGCGGGTGTGAAGGGGGGGCCTCCCACTCACCCCACCCTACCTGCTCCACTTGGGAGCCCGATGGGACAGAGGGACTCGCCCTATGAGGGAGTCTAGCCCACCCAGCCAGCCCTGTAGGTCCTTCGCCTCTCTTTATTTTAGGAGACCTCATGGCCAAAGTGCGTGTGTGTTAAACCAATTTCGTGTGCGTGCAAGTGTGGTGTTTTTTTTTGGGGGGGGGGTGGGCATACTAAGCACAGGCGTACCTTGCATAGCACACCCACCGGGAGCCGGGCTGAGACCACCAAACTCAATTCACATGTAGCCGAGACCAGGATCCGAACCCTTGGCTGCAGAGGTGAACGGCTTGTCAGCGCAGTGCCATTCACGTTGAGCCACCACAGCTCCCACCCCATGTTATTTTTGTTTAGATATTTTTTTAGTTATTTTTTATTAAAGGGCCCAGAGCTCCCAAGGCAACCCCCTTTTCTTTTTCTTTTTTTATATATATATATATATTTATATATATATAGATATTTCTATTTATTTTTCATTAAAGGGCCAGAGGTTTATTTTTATTAAAGGGCCCAGAGGTCCCCAGGACCCCCGGATGGCTACCACCCTTTATTTAATATATATTTTTCTATGTTTATTTTTTTGTAAAGGAACCCCCCGCTTATCAAATTGCGGCAGCCCCCCCCCCTTCTCAATTTCAGGCGGCAGCACCACCCCCTGTTCTCTGCTCCAGGGGGCCCATGCCGGAAGCTGTGTAAGGGGCCCCATAATTCCTGATGGCGGCCCTGATTCCCCCCCCCCCCCATGGTACGAAATGTCAAGGAATTTTTATCTTTTATTGTTGCACTTTAACCACTTCCATAAATTGGATCCTGTCTAAATAAGCCCTAATATACAGTAGGATATTTAGGTTTTGTGCTGCCCTAGGCCTGACCAAATTTTGGCACCCCCTAATAGAAAAATGACCCACCCTTCCTGTCAAGGCCACACCCTGTTTTTTTATGACCCACCCAGGAATTTTCAGGGGACACACACAAGTTCTGTGGGGGGGGGGGGCGGGGGCACAGGAGTCCCTTAATTTGCCTAGTTTTTCGATCACTTCCTGTTTGGCTATGGGGCAGGAAGTGAAGGCCAATCTCCCCAAACGGACAGGGATAATACAAAATAAACTGACAGAGCTTCTAACCCCCCCCCCCCCAACTCTATCCAAAATGAAAGAAAACAAAAAAATAAAAGTGATGATTATAGTTCCAGTTTAACCCCAAATTTCAGATCATTTTATTGAGAGGCTTAAGAAAATATAACCATGCCAATAGGCCAGGATCCAGCGTTGCTAATATGTATGAATGTGTGTTAGGGACCCCCACAAACACCACCCAATGTTAAATCAACAATTTTCTTTGTTTGTTTTGGGATGCCTGCACCCCTGATAGGGTAAAGACACCTCACAAATGTTGTCACTTTCTACTTAATTCATTCACTTCCTGCCACATAGCCAAACAGCAAGTGAAGGAAAAACCTGAGTAATGTTTTGTTGGGGACACACAGATCAATCTAAATAGTTTCCCCATTTTGGAAATTGCATTTTGCTGTGTACACCCCAAATTAGTATAGATCTTGGACTTTGGGGTCCATTTACTAAAGGCAAATCCACTTTGCACTACAAGTGGACAAGCAAGGAAGAAAAATAAAAACTTGGCGGGATTGGAAGTTAAAACCATCAGTGCTTCCCTTCTGATTTTCATTGCCTACGCTTCTACTGCAGAGCGGCTTTGCCTTTACTAAACCCCAAAGTAACTAATCATTTGGGGTGTACACTGCAGTGCAATTTGCTTAATGGGGACACTAGTTAGATTGACCTGTGTTCCGAAGAAAAGACCATTGGTAGGGTTTTAACCTCACTTCCTGTTCAGCTGTGTGACAGGAAGTGAAGCCAATTTTAAGAAAAGGGACACAAAGCCCAACCTAAAAACACTAGCAGGGGTTCTAACACTCAATTGGCTTCCCTCAAACAACCCACAATTAGAATAGGATTGTCTTGTGCTAGTTTCAAGCACAGCGCTGTAAATCAGCACTTCAAGCCTGTCCACCAATGCCTTGAAGGAAGAGGTTGTGTCTTTGAAGCAGCTCCTGTGAAGAACCAGACCCTGGAGGAGAGGGGAGGCTATGGCCTCATCAAGCCCAGGTCAGGGGCTTGCTCCTGGGCAGGGGGAGTCCACCTCCCGCCCGGTACCTCCAAGGACTGTGGATCTCCCTAGTTTTGGGGATCTAAACAAAGAAGAAAAGCAGTTTTTGATGGCCCAGTCTAAGCTGGTGGATTGGACTCTTCCCCAGCATGGGGAAGATGACCAGGGAGTGCTGAGAAGGCGCAGCAAGATCAAGGTATTGATTCAGAAGGCTGCACAGGCTCTCCACTCCAGGATGTCAGTGCTGGCCAGTTTGAGGAACAGAAGAGATCGGGTCAGCAGCTCAAAGAGATTTGAGTTTAAGGAAGCGATAGATCTGATGAAAGAACAGAATGGCCAGCTATGGAGTCTTACCATGGGTCTTTGTTCCAGGGGAACTGCGGAGAAGACCTTTCTCCTTCCAATCAAGAAGGAGCTCCAGCGTGCCTTTGAAGAGAGTAAACAGGTTGCAAGGAGAAGCAAGTCTACATCAGTAGCTGAGAGGTTTGAGGATTCTCTGTCAGTGGAGCCTCGGACCTCAGGGACCACTTTGGTGAGTACCGCTGAGGACGCCCAAGCACCCTGCTGGGCCCCAGTCTGCAAAGAAAGGGGGTGCAACATCAAGTGGGGGGTTGTCCTATGAAGCGGGAAGTACCTGTATGAGTGAGAGAGGTTTTAATCCTGTGGTGAGACTCTCCCGTCTTCCTCGTGGTTCCTTTGCCGCTGAGATGAGTGTATCTGGTTCCCAGCAAGATCCGGGTGATAAACCTGCTCCTGGAAGCGGGGGTGCTTCTGCCTCTGTGAACCCAGCAAGTAGCCTACAGCAGGGTCAGCCGGCCGTTGTGGTGGCGACCGCTGCGGGTTTACAGGGTGAGGGGCAGGCACTTACCATGGATCCAGTTGAGATGGACTATGTGTCACCTAATATGGAAGAAGCCATAGCTAGGACAGTAATGGCTGCCGAGGGAGAAGGCACGCCACGCCATGTGGAGCTTCCTGCCTCTAGACAACCAATCAGCAGTGACTTAGAGGGCGTTCTCACTGTGCTGGAATCTCCCGTGATTGGGCCGGAGCCGCGACCGGAAGTTACGTCAGTGCGTGACCCGGAAGTGATGTCAGCGGGGGAACCGGAAGTGACGTCAGCGGGTGAACCGGAAGTGGCCGCGGTGACACCGGAGCTCCGTTTCCCGCCAGATCCGGCCCTCGGTTTTGGTACAGACTACCCAAGGACTTGTGAGTACCCCCCTGTCTGTGGGTTTTCCTCCTGAGCAGGCTCAGGCTTGGGGTGATCACCCTGCGGGACATTTAGAAGAGGAGTGCCCAGCAATGGATTTTATTAGGGGTCTAGAGGGTTCCCAGTCTGCAGCTGTGACAGAAGTTCATGTGAGCTCCTATGGAGCCTGTGAAGAAATGGAGGACTCTAGTTTTTATATGGATGATGACACTTTACTGGCTCAGGTACAAGAAGCTTTTAAGAAGACAGGTCCCCCTCTTGTCTCTTTGGTACCAGGGGGGAGGGTAGTAAGTCAAGAGGTATCTGCCCAGGTTGCGCCAATGGATGTCCCAAGTGGGGCTGATCCATTTGGTGCACCTCAGCCTGGGAGAGTCATCACAGCCTCCCAGGAGAAAATTTACTTAAAGCTTTGAGAGAGGGAAGGTCTTATGCCCAAGTAGCTGGGGCAAGTGCTCCCTTGGATCATATCTACAGTAAGTTCGGTGCCCGTAACTTTAGGGTCCCCCCTGCGCAGCAACAGCAGGGTGAGGGGGCATGGTCCAGGGGAGTCGGTGGTTTAGAGCGTAGAAGGAGAAATGTTATTCAATTGAGATATGTTGGTGAGGGTCGGTGCCCCATCTCGAGTGGAGGCCATTGATATGGTCCTCTCCTTGGGAGTAAGGGCGTCTGACCTTTTTGCGGTCATTCATCCTGGGAGTTCCGTAGAGTTTGATTTTAGTTTTGTTGCAGTTGTTGTTATGGAAATGTTTTTACTTAATTATGATTTGGTTAAAGGACAGGACCCATGGTCCAAGTTTCGTTTGACCCCCCTGACTAGGCAGGAGGAGGTCAAAAATGTGACCATTTTGGTACGCAATGAATCTCTTCCTTCGGAAGACATTGCGACCTGGTTGAACCGCCATGGCCAGCTGCAGGGCCCCCTTTGGAAGAAGGTGGATGAAAGGGGGATCTGGACAGGGGCCTGGGGGGCTAAAATTAGATTGAGGAGACAGGGAAATAGCATGGCTCACATCCCCGGAGTGCCTTCATTGGGAGAGATAGAATCTTGGTTTTTTATCCTGGTCAACCTAAAAGATGTTTTAAGTGTGGGTCCCCCACTCACTTGAGCGCTGGTTGTACTGTGGTGAAGTGCACGCGCTGTGGTGAGAGGGGTCACCTGGCGGATGGGTGTGCCCGTATCAGATGTAACTTATGTAACAAGCTTGGTCACCCTTTTAGCCGTTGTCCGCAGGCTTTTAGGGGCAATGTGTCAGAGGAATCTGGGGTGTCGGAGGTTTCTACCTCGGACACTGATTCTGAGATGGAGGGGGGTGGGGAGGGCTTGGCTACGGATGTTTTTAAATCTGGTGGCCGAGCTGCCCCTATGCCCCAGAGGCAAGGTCCTGCTGGGAGGAGGGGCGGGGGCGAGTACAGCTGCCCCTGACCCTCCAGGTCAAAGTGGTGTGTCGGGTGGAGGTGGGGTTTTTCTTGAGTATCCCAGTTTTTTGGATTCCTCTACCTTGGATACTGATTCCGAGGTAGAGGGGGGTGAGGAGGGCTTGGCGACGAAGGTCTCTGCTTTTAAGGAGGGTAGAATGTCAAGTGGTAGGGGGCCCCCCCTTTGTTTGGGTTCATTTGATGATATCCCTCCTTCCCTCCCCCTTCCTGTTGCCCCTTCCTCTTGTCCTTGTCCTGTCTCCCCCCCACTTTCCTCCTGTGCTGTTCCGTTTCCCCCTCCCCCAGTGGTTTCCCATGTTTTAAGTGATGCAGTAGCTCAGGAGGATATGGCAGTGTCCCTCAGGTCACAAAAAGACCTAAGGTTGTGTCTAGTGAGGAGCCCTCAGAGGGTATGAGTGGTGCTGGCCCAGCGGCCGATGGTGCTGGTCGGGTAGTGCTTAGGAAGAGTAAGAAGAAAAAGAAAAAAGCAAAAAAAGGGGGAGTGAGCGATGTAGGAGGGGGGTGTTGAGCCCCGTTTTGAGCAGGATGAGGGTGGACGCTGCTCAACATAGTGGGATTTTGTCTTCAGAGTCTGATGATGTGTAGTTTTGTCGGTATAATTGACTAACTATGACCTGGTGCAGTGGCCAGATATGGCAGAGACTGTAGGTTTCTACGGTGGTGCCTATAGGCTTGCGCAGGTAGTTGGTTAAACCGTGTAAGGGATGTTATGTATAATATTTTTCTTTTGTCTTTTATGTTTTGTAAATTTCATGGAAAAGTATTGTAGTTGATGTGTTTTTTGTACATGCAAAAGTTTGTAAGTGATGTGAGATTTTGCTGTTTTCTTTTTTCCCCTGTTTATTTTGTAAACCTGGTATCTAAGGTCGTGTCTAATAAATCAAAAATTTCCACCAATACACCACCCCCCCCCCCCCAAACAGGCCCTGTTTGCAGGTTTTCCTACATGTTGCACATGTGCTTTAAAAAGTCAGTCTGGACATCAATTCTAGGAAACAATACTTACCGCTTTGTCCTTCCTTTTCTGGTGACTAAACATTTCATGCATACACACTAGTGATGTCGCAAACCTAAAATTGCGCGTTCGCGAACCGCGATTGCGAACTTGCGCATATGTTCGCGAATGCGCGAAACGGGCGAACCGCCATAGACTTCAATGGGCATGCGAATTTTAAAACACACAGGGACTCTTTCCGGCCACAATAATGATGGAAAAGTTGTTTCAAGGGGACTAACACCTGGACTGTGGCATGCCGGAGGGGGATCCATGGCAAAACTCACATGGAAAATTGCGTAGTTGTCGAAGAGTCAGTTTTTAATCCATAAAGGGTATAAATCACCTAATATTCATAAATTGTTTGGAATAACGTTCTCTAAAACATCAAGTATGATGTTATATCGATCAGGTAGTGTAAGGCTTAGGGTTAGGGTTACGGTTAGGGTTACAGATAGGGTTAGAGTAACAGATAGGGTTAGGGTAACAGATAGGGTTAGGGCTAGGGTAACAGATAGGGTTAGGGTTAGGGTAAGAGATAGGGTTACAGTTAGGGTTAGGGTTAGAGATAGGGTTTTGGTTAGGGTTAGGGTTACAGATAGGGTTAGGGTTACAGTCTGTAACCCTAACCCTATCTGTAACCCTAACCCTATCTGTAACCCTAACCCTGTCTGTAATAGGGTTAGGGTTCACAGTGACAGACCAAACTCTGACAGATCAAACTCCCCGTTTAACGCACCGCAAACCCCTGCAAACCGTCTATTTGCACAACCGCAAGCTCCCCATTTGCACAAGGTTGGATACCAAGCTAGCCATGTCCCGTTCCTTGTCCTCACTGACGTCAATGAACGTTTTTGAGATTGCAGGCGATGGTTTTTTTTTCAAAGCCTATGGTCATGCTGAGGTAGTTCAGTGACAGTTAAGTGACCCATAAAACAATGATTCTGCAGTGTGGGCCCATTGTTGGCCTAGTAGGCTTTAATGATCACAAAGAAAATTAATGGTTTTTCTATGCAAAATTATCCAGCCGATCGCTTTTGGTCTGATCACAGTGAAGCAACGACCTTATCCTCTGGGGTGTGCCAACATTGCCATTGCCAACACACTCATAGAGGTGGTCGCTTCATTGTGATACGCAAGCCCCTTCACCACAACAAGGTAGCGATCATGAAGGGGAATTGACACGTGTATGTGCCTTTTTTTTTGTTTTTGCTTTTGCAGCCACAGTGCAGCACCAGAGGCCAGAAAAATTAGGCATGTACACATGTCTGAAAAATTAGGTATTGTTGCAGCTGCTGCTGTAGCAGCGGCCAGAAAAATTGATGTTTTCCAGGAAGAAAGTGCACTAAAACATTGAGGCTTGAACCCTATTTGGTGGCGGATAAGTCACGCAAGTCATAAGGCATGCAGACATAAAATACAGCAGCGTGTGGACCATTTGTAGCCCAAGAAAGCTCATCTCATCAGGCCTTTAGTCAAATGTATCGCCCACTGTCAGTCCCTTCGGGATCCATGCCTCATTCATCTTAATAAAGGTGAGGTAATCAAGACTTTTTTGACCTAGGCGACTTCTCTTCTCAGTGACAATACCTCCTGCTGCACTGAAGGTCCTTTCTGAAAGGACACTTGAAGCGAGGCAGGACAGAAGTTCTATCGCAAATTGGGATAGCTTAGGCCACAGGTCAAGCCTGCACACCCAGTATTCAAGGGGTTCATCGCTCCTCAGAGTGTCGATATCTGCAGTTAAGGCGAGGTAGTCTGCTACCTGTCGGTCGATTCGTTCTCTGAGGGTGGACCCCGAAGGGCTGTGGCTACGCGTAGGGCTGAAAAAGCTCTGCATGTCCTCCATCAACAACACGTCTGTAAAGCGTCCTGTCCTTGCCGGCGTGGTCATGGTAGGAGGAGGATTACTTTCACCTCTTCCACTGTTAGATTCCCGTTGTGCTGTGACATCACCCTTGTATGCTGTGTAAAGCATACTTTTTAATTTATTTTGGAACTGCTGCATCCTTTCCGACTTTCGGTAATTCGGTAACATTTCAGGCACTTTCTGCTTATACCGGGGGTCTAGTAGCGTGGCCACCCAGTACAGGTCGTTCTCCTTTAGCCTTTTTATACGAGGGTCCCTCAACAGGCACGACAACATGAAAGACCCCATTTGCACAAGGTTGGATGCCGAGCTACTCATGTCCCGTTCCTCGTCCTCACTGATCTCACTGAAGGTCTGTTCTTCCTCCCAGCCACGTACAACACACCACGGGTACCAGATAGGTGACAACGAGCACCCTGGGATGCCTGCTGTGGTTGGTCTTCCTCCTCCTCAAAGCCACATTCCTCCTCTGACTCCTCTTCCTCACACTCCTCTTCCAGCGTTTCTGCAGGTCCAGCAAGCGATGCTGATAAGGCTGTTTCTGGTGGTGATGGTGACCACAACTCTTCCTCTTCCTCTCGCTCATCTACGGCCTGATCCAGCACTCTTCGCAGGGCACGTTCCAGGAAGAAAACAAATGGGATGATGTCACTTATGCTGCCTTCAGTGCGACTGACTAGGTTTGTCACCTCCTCAAAAGGACGCATGAGCCTACAGGCATTGCGAATGAGCGTCCAGTAACGTGGCAAAAAAATTCCCAGCTGCGCAGAGGCTGTCCTAGCACCCCGGTCATACAAATACTGGTTGACGGCTTTTTCTTGTTGGAGCAGGCGGTCGAACATTAGGAGTGTTGAATTCCAACGTGTCGGGCTGTCGCAAATCAGTCGCCTCACTGGCATGTTGTTTCGCCGCTGGATATCTGAAAAGTGCGCCATGGCCGTGTAGGAACGCCTGAAATGGCCACACACCTTCCTGGCCTGCTTGAGCACATCCTGTAAGTCTGGGTACTTATGCACAAAGCGTTGTACAATCAGATTCATCACATGTGCCATGCACGGGACATGTGTCAACTTGCCCAAATTCAATGCCGCCAACAAATTGCTTCCGTTGTCACACACCACTTTGCCGATCTCCAGTTGGTGCAGAGTCAGCCACTGATCCACCTGTGTGTTCAGGGCGGACAGGAGTGCTGGTCCGGTGTGACTCTCTGCTTTCAGGCAAGTCAACCCAAGACGGCGTGACACTGTCGTATCCGGGATGTGGAATAGCCCCTGGGGAGCTGGGGTGGTACAGCTGATGTGGAGCAAGACGCAGCAGCAGAAGAGGACTCAGCCGAGGAGGTTATCGAAGAGGATGGAGTAGGAGGAGTAGAGGAGGTGGCAGCAGGCCTGCCTGCAAGTCGTGGCGGTGTCACCAACTCCTCTGCAGAGCCAGGCATTACATGCTTGTCAGCCGTCAGCAGGTTTACCCAATGCGCAGTGTAGGTGATATACCTGCCCTGACCGTGCTTTGCAGACCAGGTATCAGTGGTCAGATGAACCCTTGCCCCAACACTGTGTGCCAGGGATGCCATGACTTCCTTTTGCACAATAGAGTACAGGTTGCCTCCCCATCTGAACTGTCCCCTGTTCTTCTTCTCTTCGAGCGGGCACCCACGTGGCATCCCCGGACACATCGTCATCATCAACCACTTCACTTGTATCTGACAACTCAGCAAAGGAAGCAGCAGCGGGTACATCATCATCACACCATACCTCCATGTGTGTAATGCTGCCTGACTGAGTCATATCCCTTTTATCTACAACCTCTGGCAATAATGGTTGCGCATCACTCATTTCTTCCAACTGATGTGTAAATAACTCCTCTGACAGATCAAGTGAAGCAGCTGTGATGCTAGTGTTGGTGGTGGCGGCATGCGGGCGAGTGGTAACTTGAGAGGTGCCTGAAGCTGAGCTGGAGGAGGATGGTGTGTCAAGGTTATGAGCGGAAGCTGCAGAAGATTGGGTGTCCTGTGTTAGCCAGTCAACTATGTCCTCAGAACTTTTGGAGTTCAGGGTATGTGGCCTCTGAACACTGGGTATTATTCTAGAGCCAAAGGGAATCACAGCACCACGACCACGACAGCCCCTGCGGGGTGGCCTGCCTCTGCCAGTCATTTTGTTTTATTACTTTAGTTGTACTATGCGTGCAAGCTACTGTGACACCAGATACAGTATGAGTGACACTGTGCACTGGCAGAAGTTGGCAGACTAGACGCTGTAGGCCTGACACACGCCTGCAGACAACTAACTGCTATTCTATTGCAGTCAAAATTGTGTTTTTTCTTTTTAAATTTAATATAATATGCCACCAGATATATGAGTGGTAGCACTGGGCAAGTGGGCACAGTTTACACTATGAGCCTGACACACGCTGGCAACTGACTACTATTCTGTTGCAGTAAATTTTTGGGGGTTTTTAAATGTTATGTACTGTGCCACCAAGACAGATGGGTGGTGGGTGGCACTGGGCACAGTGTACGCTGTACCCTGACACACGCTGACAGACAAGCAACTGACTTCAATTATATTGCAGTAATAGTTTTTATTTTATTTTTTAATGTTATGTACTGTGCCACCAAGACAGATGGGTGGTGGGTGGCACTGGGCACAGTGTACGCTGTACCCTGACACACGCTGGCAGACAGGCAACTGACTTCAATTATATTGCAGTGATATTTTTTTTTTTTTAAATGTTATCGACTGTGCCACCAAGACAGATGGGTGGTGGGTGGCACTGGGCACAGTGTACGCTGTACCCTGACACACGCTGGCAGACAGGCAACTGACTACAATTATATTGCAGTAATAAAAATGTATTTAAAATGTTATCGACTGTGCCACCAAGACAGATGGGTGGTGGGTGGCACTGGGCACAGTGTACGCTGTACCCTGACACACGCTGGCAGACAGGCAACTGACTTCAATTATATTGCAGTGATAATTTGTTTTTTTTTAAATGTTATGTACTGTGCCACCAAGACAGATGGGTGGTGGGTGGCACTGGGCACAGTGTACGCTGTACCCTGACACACGCTGGCAGACAGGCAACTGACTACAATTTTATTGCAGTAATAAAAATGTTTTTTAAATGTTATCGACTGTGCCACCAAGACAGATGGGTGGTGGGTGGCACTGGGCACAGTGTTCGCTGTACCCTGACACACGCTGGCAGACAGGCAACTGACTATAATTATATCTCAGTAATAATTTTTTTTTTTTTTAAATGTTATCGACTGTGCCACCAAGATAGATGGGTGGTGGATGGCACTGGGCACAGTGTACGCTGTGATCCTGACACACACACGCTGCCTTCCTAGCAGGCAACTGCAATGAGATTACAGAGAAAAAAAGCAGACTGATATACCAGCCCTAAAAAGGGCTTTTTGGAGTTACCAGCCCTAAAAAGGGCTTTTTGGGGTGCTGTCCTTACAGCAGAGATCAGATGAGTCGTTCAGGACACTGAAAACACTACTCTAGCTATTCTTTCCCTTTCAATTTAGCAGCAGCAACAATGTCCCTACTCTCACTAAGAATGCAGGTTCCGAATGAATCTAAAATGGTTGCTGCCCTAGAGGTGGGAGGGTCAGGGAAGGAGGGTATGCTGCTGATTGGCTGGAATGTGTCTGCTGACTGTGACATAGAGGGTCAAAGTTTGCTCAATGATAAATAATAGGAGGCGGATCGAACATCGCATATGTTCGCGCGCATCGGCGAACGCGCAAAAATCGCCGCGAATTGTTCGCCGGCGAATAGTTCTGTACATCTCTAAGGCCTCGTACACACGAGGGGATATGTCCGCTGAAAACGGTCCGATGGACCGTTTCAGCAGACATCTCCGATCGTGTGTATGGGCTAGTGGACAGATTTGTCCACCCGACAGATTTCAAAGCATGCTTTGAAATCTATCGGGTGGAATCCGTCCGCCCGACATGTCTGCTGGTTAGTACACTTACCAGCAGACATGTCGTCCCGCACCGCCGCCGCGCCCTTGCCGAATGGATTCGGCGCATGCGCGGAAGTGTTTTACTTCCTGGTGCGGTGACGTGGCGGCGTCAACGTCACCGCCACGTCACCGCGCCGTCCGCCGGCGGGGAATTTGATACGATGTTGTGTACACGCCATCGGATCAAACTCCAGATCGGACATATCCGATGGAAATGGTCCGCGGACCGTTTTTATCGGATATGTCCGTCGTGTGTACGAGGCCTAATACACACCAGGAAAGAGCTTAGAGACAAATCACACTTGATGGTTTAGGCCCAAACTATTTCAGCTGCAGCGGTTGAAATCCATAGCATGAAAAAAATATCACAAAACAAACTTCAAAATTTGAAAGTAATTTTATTGGTCCACAAAACAAGGAAAGCAAAACAAAAAATTACAAATAAACACACAAAAAAAATATAAAAAAAAACTAAAAACAAAAAAGACCAACGTTTATTTCACACAGTCATTGGAAAATAAATCATGCTTTTGAAATAACAGGATAGACCCACAGGATTAAAACATTAGTCATTAACATCTTGAGAAACATTTAGCAAAATTATGCAGCAGACAAAACATCAAAAAACAAAACTTGCTCCAAAACATCTCTGTTTCGCTCCGCCATTACTTCCAGCCAGCAAATCTGCCCCCTCTGAGGGCAGCGGACACGTGCACTATCCACGCTTTTTATAACATGTGTGCTAATGAACCAATTGGAAACACTAGAGAAATGTCAGCCTCTAGTTTGTGTGCACTTGTAACTGCTTACACCTGTTAAGGATGTCCTTAAATTACTAAGCCAAAAAACAAGCTTTCTGAGCATGCTCAGAAAGATGCATGTCATTTTCAGGCACAAACACCCAGCTTATTTTTCTAAGTGTTCGAGCATGCCCAGTTCACTCGAGATGCATTACCAGAATCAAATCTGCAATGGCGGATGAAAGCATTAGAGGTGTTTTATTTTTTTTGGTCCCCCTGAACTGATGCTTTACAACCTGAAGGGGAGGTCTTATAGAATTTTTACGTAACAAACATAAATAATAATAATTTAAACGCCCCTGTCCCTAGTAGCTCGCAGTCAGAAGCGAACACGCAGCATTTTTTTTTTGTTCCGGTTACCAGTTTAGATTTACAGATGAGGTCTAGTGCTAAAAGTATTCCTCTCGCTCTTACGCACGCTATGATACCTCACATGTGTGGTTTGAAGGATGTTTCCATATGTGGGCGGGCCTTAAATGTGTAAGTCCCGCCCACATATTTAACCCCCGTTCAAACCCCACATGTGAGGTATCATAGCGTACGTTAGAGCGAGAGCAATACTTTTAGCACTAGACCTCCTCTGTAAATCTAAACTGGTAACCTGAAAATAAATAAAACAGTGTTGCTTATGGGTATTTTCAAGTACTGAAGTTTGGCGACATTCCATGAGTGTGTGCAATATTAAAGTGTAACATGTTGGGTATCTATTTACTCGGTGTAACATCATCTTTCACATTAAGGCCATAAATTGGGCTAACTTTAGTGTTTTCTTAATTTGTAACCACTTGAGCCCCAGACCATATTACTGGTCACTGACGGGGCCAGTTTTTGCATTTCAACACTGCGTCATTTCAACTGACAATTGCGTGGTTGTGCGACGTGGCCCCCAAACAAATTTGGCGTCCTCTTTTTCCCTCAACAAAATTTTTTTATTTTTTTTTGGTGGTATTTGATCACCTCTGCGTTTTTTCTTATTTTTGCTTGAAAAAAAATATAGCGACAATTTTGTAAATAAAAAGACAACTTTTTTACTGTTTGCTATAATAAATCTCCCCCAAAATATATTCAAAAACTTTTTGCCCTCAGTTTAGGCCGATACGTATTCTTCGACATATTTTTGGTTCCAAAAAATCGCAATAAGCGTTTGATTGGTTTGGGCAAAAGTTATAAGTAGGGGTTGGTCTTATGGGTTTTTTAGGAATATATTTTTGTTTTACTAGTAATGGTGGCGATCATTGATTTTTCTGGCTACTGCGACATTGTGCCGGACACATTTTTGTGAGCTTTGGCATTTTTCTAGCGAGCAATGGTATACAAATGCATTGCTTACTATAAAAATGTCACTGGCAGGGAAGGGGTTAACACTAGGGGCGAGGAAGGGGTTGATTATGTTACTGGGTGTGTTCTAACTGTAAAGGGGGTGGGACTGTCTAGGGGAAATGACAGATCGCTGTTCATACATTGTATGGACAGACGAGCAGGCATTCCCCCCCTGACAGGACCGGGATAAAGGGGAACTCCACACCAAATTTTAAAAAAAACGGCGTGGGGGTCCCCCTCCAGGTGCACAACAGGCTCTTAGATTCGATCTGGAACATAAGGGGTTAAACCCACACCAAAAACGGCATGGGGTTCCCCCTCAGATCCAGACCAAACCCTTCTCCCAGGCACGCAGTCTGGCCGGACAGGAATGGGGGTGGGGACGAGCGAGCGTCCCCCCCCTCCTGAGCCGTACCAGACCACATGCCCTCGACATGGGGGAGTGTGTGCTTTGGGGGAGGGGGGCACTGCCCCCCCACCCCAAAGCACTCTTGTCCCCATGTCGATTGGGACAAGAGCCTCTTCTCGACAACCCTGGCCGTTCGTTGTCGGGGTATGCGGGCGGGGGGCTTATCAGAATCTGAGAGCCCCCTATAATAAGGGGGCCCCCAGATTCTGGCCCCCCACCCTATGTGAATGAGTATGGGGTACATCGTACACCTACCCATTCACCGGGTGGAAAAGTGTAAACACAAATAAACCACACAGAATAAAATAATTTATTAGTCAGCTCTGGGGGTCTTCTGCCGGGACCCCCCACCACCAGTCCATTGGGCCCCGGGCTTCGCTGTTTTCTGCCGGGGGGGAAGACACCCACCGATGCTCTCCGCCATGTTCAGCCAGGCCCCCACCCCAAAATAAGCTATTTTACATCCGGGGGGGCCAGCCGAAAACAGTGGAGAACAACGGGGGACGGAGCCCCTCCTTGGTCTCAGTGCAGCTCCTCCCACTGGCAGTAGTTCCAGCTCCTCCCACTCCCTTCAGTTTGCATCCTGCTGGAGAGGAGTGAAGATCTTTTTCCTGAGCTCCGGAGTTCCAGTGCTTCCAGCCACCAAGACCAGCCTCCAGCCCCAGCCCCCGGAAGAGGGGAGGGATGGCCTCCCTCAGCCCAGGGGAAGGACCAGCATCCGGCCTCCGGAGGAACCAGCAGCACCTGCCCTCCAGCCAGATCACCACCACCACCACCACCATCAGCAGGGAGGACCGTCTCTTCCTAGGGACCCAAGAAGGACTCTCAGATTGGACCGCTCCCCAGCCAGGTGAGACGGAGGCTAAAGCTAGGAAGAGGCGGTATAAGATCAAATCTCTGCTGGTGAAGATATCCCAGGCCTGCGTGGAAAAAATGACATCTCTCGCAGGCCTGAGGGATAAGAGGGACAGGTGCACCAGTACTAGGAGGTCGGAGTTTAGGGGGGCCATCAACACCCTAAACCTAGAGGTTAAAGAAATCTGGGAATATTTGGGGGGTTTTTTTGAACGTGGGGCTGGGGAGGCGAGCTTCTTAGAGGAGCTCAGGAAGACCCTCCAGCAGGCAAGCCGGGAAGGAACCCAGGCGGCGAGGAGGAAAAGCGGGCGATCGGAGTCCCAACCCCCCAAGCAGCCGGGGAAGCCAGGAGAGCCTGGGTGTAGTGGGGGTGGGAGTTCCGGTGGTGCAGGGCCCAGTATGGCCATAAAACCTGGAGAGGGCTCCCGGGAGTCAATCCCTCGGTCCGTGAAAGGGACTGGGGGGTTGGCTAGGTCGGGGGAGTCCAGTGATCCAGGAGGTCGCAGGGCCCAAGCGCCGCCAGAGGTGCCCCCCCCCGGCGTCTACAGGTCAGCATGCCCAGGCTCCCACAGGAGGGCCACGCTGCAGTTGTGGAAGCCTGCTGTGTGCCTGTCTCCAGGACCCCTCAGCCTGCAGTAGAGCGGGAGGACCTGGCAGAGGCAGCGCCAGTGACCGCTCCTGCGGCTGGTAAAGAACAGGGTGAGAGGCAGGTGCATGGCGGCGTAGTGAGATTATGCAGCGTGGCCAAGATGGCGCCGGCTGCTGGGGGAGGAGCAGCTGAGGCCAGCATCAGGGACCCGGAAGTGACCCACCCCGCGAACCGGAAGTGATCCCCCGCGGACCGGAAGTGATCCCCCGCGGACCGGAAGTACTCCCCGCGGACCGGAAGCGAGTTTGCAGCTAGTGTCACCAGCTTGGAGGACCCGGGGGATGAGAGGTCGAGTGTAATGGACGGTATAATGGACGGTATGTTGCCTACCCCCCAGGTCCCCATAAACATAACCACAGGCCCCGAGGGGCTCCCTGCAGCACAGGCGGGGTGGGGGGAATGTCAGGTGGGACCCCTCCCGGTGGACTGTGTAGCCTATGACTTTATCCGGCAGTTGGAGGGGTCCCAGGGGGGCATCCCCCCAGTACAGGTTGAGTCCCAAGGGGCTGGTGAGATTGCAGAGGGGTCTGGGTGGGGGAGTTTGGTGGGGGAGGTACCCCCCTCTGCTGTGCCCCCGGGGGGGAGCCTGTAGTCAGGCCAAAGGTGGTGGGTCAGGGTGGTCAGGGTATATCAGCGGGGGTGGGTGCAACACCACCGGCAGGGATGGGGGCCCCCCCGCCCCCCCCCCCCCCACTTCTGGGGGTGCTGAGGGGGGTGCCCCACTTCCGGAGAACATCTTTCGGGGGTCTCCGGAGGCCAACCTGTTGTCTGCCCTTAGGGGGGGCCGCTCCTTTGCCCAGGTGGCTGGCTCTCGTACCTCTCTGGACCATCTGTACAGTCGGTTTGGCTCCCAGAATTTCCGCGCCCCCCCTGCTGACCAGGAGAGGACGCAGGGGTCGGCGTGGACGAGGGGTATGGGTGGTCCGGAGAGGAGATGCTGGAATGTTGTCCAGCTCCGGTTCGAGGGTCCAGACCCCTGCCCCGCCCGAGGTGAGGTGGTGGGCCTGGTACGCTCCTCGGGTTTTGGGGTGGGTGACCTTTTTGCTGTCATCCACCCCACCAACACACGGGAGTTTGATATAAGTTTTGTCACTCCCGTGTGTATGGAACGCTTCATCACCAACTTTGGGTTGGTGAGGGGCGTTGACCCTTGGAAGAGGTACAGGCTCATTCCCATCTTTAGGCAGGAGGAGGTTAAGAACATCACCATCCTGGTGAGGAATGAGTCGCTCCCTCCGGAGGACATTGCCACCTGGCTCGGGAGGTACGGGCAGTTGCAGACCCCCCTGAGGAAGAACCTTGATGAGCGCGGGGTCTGGACCGGGGCTTGGTTGACCAGGATCCGGCTCAAGAGGGAGGGCAACAGTGTTGCCCACCTCCCTGGCAGCGCCTTTCTAGGCAGAGACCGGATCCTGGCATTCTACCCGGGACAGCCCCGTCGTTGCTTCAAGTGCGGCAGCCCGACCCACATGAGCTCGGACTGCACGGTGGTCAGATGTGGCCGGTGCCATGAGTTTGGCCACCAGTCCGAGTCATGTGGGAAGATATGCTGCAACTTGTGTGGTGAGATGGGGCACCCATTTAGCAGGTGCCCCAAAGCATATCAGGGTTCTTCCTCAGGGGGGGGACCTCCCGGGCCGGGAGCGGCCGAAGCCCCCCCGGCGAGTGATGGCCGGGGGGTGGGGATCCTGGAGCCCCTAGTACTGCTCCGGAGGGACCAACAGGCCCATTGCCTCAAAGAAGGCGGAGCAGGCGTGGGCGTGGGGCTCCCCCCCCCCGGGGGACACAGGCTCGGTTGGTCGGGAGGCTCCCGATCTTCCGGAAGGCGGAGCCGGTGGGGAGGAGTCGGGGAGGCCTGGGGGTCCCGGGCCTGAGGGTCCGGGGCCCGGGCCTTCCCCTCCTAATGTTGCAGGGCCGATCCCCATCCCCCTTCCCCCTCCCCCTCCTCACCATTGCCCCCCCCCTCCACCTGGCCCTCCATCTGTTTCCCCATGCCCTCCCCCCTCATCTTCCCCTCCTCGTACCCCCCCCCCTCGTCCCCCCCCTCCTAAGTCCCGTACCCCCCCTCCCCCTTCTTCTTCCCGTCCAGCTAAGTCTGGTCCCCCCTGTCTCCTCCCCTGTCTCTGGCCCCCCTCCTTTTTACATCCCAGCAGGTGATTTTTGGTGGCGATTTCAATATGATCACTAGGCCCAAAGACCGGGCAGGTGCCACCAACCCTCTGGGATATGATAGTATTTTTTTGAATAACGTAGTGAGGGAGGCCAGGTTGGTGGATGTGCACGTTCGTCACCTCCCCAACCTCACTGGTTTCACATTTTCCCGAGGTAGTAGTAAGAGTAGATTAGATAGGTTTTTTTTTAAAGGAGGACTCTGTCTGCTCGGCTCCTGAGCTGCAGTCGGTAGAGTTCTCCGATCACTGTATGGTATCTGTGTCCCTGAATGTCGCTGACACTCCTCAGAAAGGGAGGGGTTTGTGGCGCCTGAATGGGTCGCTACTGGAGGATCCTGAGGTTAGGGAAGCCTATGAGGTTTTTTTCCTGGACCAGACCTCGCTCCTTGAGGGCAACTGCTCCCGCCTTGAGTGGTGGGAAGTAGTTAAAAAGAGGTCTGGCGACTTTTTCCGGGAAATCTCTGGGTACAGGGCAGCTTCCAAGTACCAAGCCTACCAGAGACTACGCAGGCAGCTTGACCGCCTGGTGTCCTCTGGGGCTCTCAGGAACAGATATCGGTCTGAAGGCGCAGATGAAGGAGTGTCAGTACGACCGTCTCGCCTCCCTGGTTTTTGAGAGGGATTACGGGAAGTTTATTTCTCCTGATCCCTACAAGAGCTGTGGTGAGGTGACGAGTTCGTAGGTCGTACATGGCCTGAAGGATGCCTCAGGATCTCTGGTCCGGTCCAGATCGGGGATCCTGGGTGTCGTCAGAGACCACTTTTCGGACCTCCTGAAGAAGCGGCCTCTAGACATGGAGAAAGTCAGGGAATTCCTTGATGAGACCCCGCTGGAAGTGGGGTCTGACCTTCCTGACTCTCTGACAGAAGAGATCTCGGTAGCTGAAGTCGAGCAGGCTATTAGCTCTTTAGCTTCTAAAAAGTCGCCTGGGCCCGATGGGCTCACGGCCGAGTTCTACAAAACCTTTAAGAGCCTCTTGGCTCCTCATCTGAGGGACGTGTTTAGTGAATGTTTGGCCTATGGCCTGCTGCCTCCCTCAATGAGAAGGTCAGCTCTGATCCTACTGTCAAAGGGGAAAGATCCGTCTGTGGTGGAGAATTGGCGTCCGATCGCCCTTCTTACCACAGACAGGAAGATACTGGCAAAGATCTTGTTTACACGTCTGTCTGCTTTGGCAGGCAGGATGCTGTCTCCCTCTCAGCACTGCACAATTCCTGGCCGAGGCACTTTTAGTGCCGTCCTGAGCGTCCGGGAGGCTGTGGAAAGGTGCAGGGCTGATGGCAGCGAGCGGTATCTGCTTGCACTGGATCAGGCTAAGGCGTTTGATCGGGTGAACCAGGAGTACCTTTGGCTGCTTCTGAGGAGATACGGTCTGCCTGATCAATTCGTTGATTGGCTGCAGGTATTGTATAGGGGAGCTGAGAGCTTCCCTCTTGTCAACGGTTGGGTGGGCCGGGCCTTTGCTGTGGACTCTAGCGTCCGGCAGGGGTGCCCGCTGAGCCCCCTCCTGTACATCTTTGCGGTCGACCCCTTCGTAAGGAGGCTAGACTGCGGGCGTCTGGGGGGGGTTCCGGTGGGACCTGTCGGGGGTCCGGTTTCGGCGGTGAGGGTTGTGGCCTATGCGGACGACGTCTCGGTGGTGGTATCTGGTCGTGAGGAGGCCCATTATGTGGAGTCCCAGATCGGGTGCTACTCTGAGGCGTCAGGCTCGCTGGTCAATTGGGACAAGAGTGAAGTTTTCTGGTTGGGGAAGGAGGGGGAGCAGTTCTCCCTTCCGGATGTGTTCCCCACGCCCGTACCAGAGATTCGAGTTCTTGGCATTCATTTCGGCCGGTGGTGTTCTTTGTCACCATCTTGGTTAAATACAATTTGCAGTCCATATTTGTGGACGAGCCTTCCTGGTGGGAGTGTTCATGCAAGGACTGGCTCTTGCTGTTCTTGAGGGAGTGGGGGGAGGGGGAGGCCCGGCGATCTGAGGAGATCGCATGAGTATCTCCCTTCCTATGTCCCCCTGGCATTAAAGGTACTGAGGCAGTGGCGGATAACTGCCCTGGAGGTGGGCTCTTTGGGTCGGCGGGAGCTGTACCTGAGGGTCGTGGTCTCGGACATTTTGAAGCCCCTGTCTTTGAGGGACTGCCCTGAGAGGGTCCTCACGGAGGGGCTAGCCCTCTTGAATTCTTCTAGAATTCCAAATAAGTTTTGGTATCTCGCATGGAGGTCGTTCCATGGACGACTCTATGTCCGTGCGAATCTCAAATACAGGAACCTGGGGGACAGGGACTGCCCCCGTCAGGAATGTGGTGGGACATTGGAGACCATGGACCATTTTCTGGTCCAATGTCCCTTCAACATGAAGGTTCTTACGAGGGTAGGGGGTGCCATTGGCTACCCCCGCCTTCCGGCCCTGACCTATGCTGAGCGAGTGTATGGTGATTTTGGGGTCCGCAGGGGATTTGAGTTATCGTCACTTTATTTAGTCAGCCTAGTTGTGCTTTATTACACTTGGCACGCTCGGTGTTTGGTGTCCACTAGGGACAAAATCCTGTCTGTGCATGAGGTGGTGGGCGATATCTTTCGGGAGTTGGTGAAGGTGCGGGATCTGGAAAGGAGCAGGGTCGGGCCTGAGAGGTGTGCCTATTTATGGAGGGGGTTCCTCTTCCAGCCCCCTTAGGTCACGGCTCTGCCCCTCTCCATGGGTAGAGGCATCTATCCTTTTTCACCCCCTTAGATTTTGTTTATGGTATTTTTTTTTAAATAAGGCTACAGACATGTCTGACTATCATGTTCTTGCTCATACGTGGGTTGTAGGTATTTGTTGTTGTGGTGGTGGGTGTGTTGTGTGTTGGTGATGATCTGGACAGTAGTGGTTTCTATGGACTTTAATATCTCCCTACTGTACCAGTGAGCCGTTTTAAGTTTTTTTTTTTTTTCTTTTTGTTGGCAATGATCTGGACAAGCTTTTCTGATGGACTATAAAGACTTTCTCTTGTACCAGTGAGCCTGTTGTAAATACCCGTTCTGGTGCGATTTTTCTTTCTTTATAGTTATTTCTTGGTGGGTGGAGGTCGGTGGTTTGATGGTTTGTTGTTTGTTTTTGTGTTATTTGGTTTATTTAGTTATTTTGTTTATTTTATATATTTGTTAACTTTTTGGTCGTAGTTTTATAAATAAAAATTTCCAGCCCCGCACCGGTCTTCGCCGCCGCCTTCCGCCGGGGAGAGAGACACCCACCGATGCTCTCCGCCATGTTCGGTCAGGCCCCCACCCCAAATTAAGCTCTTTCACATCCGGGGGGGGGCGGCGGAAAATGGCGGAGAACAACGGGGCGTCGCCACTCCTCGGTCTTCTAGCCGTTTTCTGCCGGGGGGGGAAACACCCACCGATGCTCTCCGCCATGCTCGGCCGGGCCCCCACCCCAAAATTAAGCTCTTTCACCCCAAAATTAAGCTCTTTCACATCCGGGGGGGCCGGCCGAAAACAGCGGAGAACAACGGGGGTGTCGCCCCACCTCAGGCTTCTCGCTTCTGCCTGGCTCCTCCCGAGGCCAGGGCTTCTTTCAGCGCCACTCTCCGGGCCTTTTCGTCGCTGTCTTCCGCCGTGGGGCACCACCCGTGGGCTTTGTCGGCTTCTGCCTGGCTCCTCCGCGGGGGCCAGGCCTTCTCGTCGCTGTGTCGCCGTCTTCTGCCGCCGCCCCTTCGATGTTTTCTGCCGGGATGAGGGTCGCACATCCCATCCCGGACTTGGACGTGGCGGGCTTCTCGTCGCAGTCTTCTGCCGCCGCCCCCTTCACCACGAAGCTCCGTGCCTGTGTGGGAGGGCAGCGGGCTTCAAAGTTTTCGGCCGGAGTGAGGGTCGCACATCCCACTCCGGACTTCTAGTCATTTTCGCCGCCGCCCCCTTCACCATGAAGCTTCCTGCTTATGGGGGAGGGCGGCGGGCTTCTCGTCGCTGCCGTGGGGTGACACTCGCCGGCTTCTTTTTCCATTCGATGTTGACACGGCGAGGTCCGGCGCTGAAATGCCGACAGAGCGGTGGGCACGGACTTATATTGGCATAGGGCGTGGACGTGGTTATGCCACCATGTGACCTTAACCCATGTGACATCACATTCCCATCATGTCCTGTGATGTCACATGGGTTAAGGTCACATGGTGGCATAACCACGCCCACGCCCAATGCCAATATAAGTCCGTGCCCACTGCTCTGTCGGCATTTCAGCGCCGACCTCGCCGTGTCAACATCGAATGGAAGAAGAAGCCCTGGCCCCAGTTGCGGAGCCAGGCAGAAGCGGAGGTCGCAGAAGAAGCCCGCGAGTGTCACCCCGCGGCGGAAGACATCGACGAGAAGCCCGCCGCCCTCCCCCATAGGCAGGAAGCTTCATGGTGAAGGGGGCCGCGGTGGAAGACGACTAGAAAACCAGGGTGGGATGTGCGACCCTCACCCCGGCGAAAACTTCGAAGCCCGCTGCCCTCCCCCACAAGCACGGAGCTTCGTGGTGAAGGGGGCGGCAGCGGAAGACTGCGGCGGCGAAGACCGGGGTGGGTTGGCGGAAGACCCCCGGAGCTGGCTAATAAATTATTTTATTCTTGTGTGGTTTATTTGTGTTTACACTTTTTCCACCAGGTGAATGGGTAGGGGTACCATGTACCCCATACTCATTCACATAGGGTGGGGGGCCAGAATCTGGGGGCCGCCTTAATAAAGGGGCTCTCAGATTCTGATTGGCTCCCGCCCGCATACCCCGACAACCAATGGCCAGGGTTGTCGGGAAGAGGCTCTTGTCCCTATCGACATGGGGACAAGAGTGCTTTGGGGTGGGGGGCAGTGCCCCCCTCCCTCAAAGCACACACTCCCCCATGTCGAGGGCATGTGGTCTGGTACGGCTCAGGAGGGGGGGGGGCGCTCGCTCGTCCCCACCCCCATTCCTGTCCGGCCAGACTGCGTGCCTGGGATAAGGCTTGGTACGGATCTGGGGGGGAACCCCACGCCGTTTTTGGCATGGGTTAACCCCTCACGTTCCGGACCAAAGCCAAAGAGCCTATTATACCCCTGGGGGGGAACCCGCGCCGGTTTCAAATTTGAAATTTGGCGCGGAGTTCCCCTTCAGTGTCGGCGCAGTCCGAGAACAGATCGGAGATTGCCGTGCGCCTTTTCACGCAGTGCAAACACTGCTACGCCGCTTGGTATTTACCAAGAATTTCTCGGCGTACTGACGCAGCACATGGTATTCCCTGAAATCTCCCTCTGCGCATGCCCAGTATGCAAATGAACCTTCCGAGGTTTTGGCGTACTTTGCAAGCGCACGGGGATCGTTTCTCAAAAGTCACTTTCAATTCGGCCCGCCACACACGTTCAAACACATGTCACTACACTTCCCCTGCATCACCCCCCTCCCTCCCCTCATAAACTCCCGCCCGAATTCCCGATGTTTACATAACTAAATGCCGTACGCCAGCTCTGTAATGGCGTGCTGTGCGCCCTCTCCTGGGCGCATTAGGCAGTTTAGTAAATGAAGAAATACACTGCACTGGCAGTGTATCTCTTTTGTAAATCTCAAAAACGGTTTTACTCCTGCTTGTGCACCATGAGTCATGGTGCACAGGCTTGGTAAATCAGCCCCACTGATACTATTGGATTAAAATAAAATAAAAATATAGTGACCTCTGATTGCCCCCCCAGTGCTTTCTCCAGTGCCCTGTCTGCAGATTACAGTATCAGTGTCTGTATACTGCACAGCAATCATGGCAAAGCGCCCCTCTAATTTCAAATCGCTATGCCACCTGCTACCAAACAGCTACAGCGATGCAGAATCACTTGTGGAGGAGATGAGTGACAGCGACGTGTGGGAAAGCTCGTCATCAGACGAAGAAAGTGATGTGAGTGACGATCCTGCACCTGTGCCCAGCGATGTGCGGACTTGGTGCGCAATTGATTGCGCTACGGAGCACGTATCACCCCCAAGGTTTCCATTCACAGGATCACCTAGGATAAAAGTGGACATAGAGGATGACAATCCGTTGAAATACCTCCGGCTTTTTTTGACGGATGAGGTGATCGACAAAATAGTTTTGGAGACAGATATCAAGATCAGCAAGCTGCTACCCATCAGCTATTTTCAAGGCGCAGAAAATGGGAGCCTGTGACCAGCGACGATATCTGGAAATTCCTTGGCCTCTTAATTTTACAGGGAGTGGTGGGGAAACCACTCCAAAAGTGGTACTGGACAACAAATAAATTATTGGCCACACCTTTTTTTGGAACTATAATGTCCGAATATAGATTTTCATTGATAATGAAATATTTGCACTTTGCAAATAACGAGGAATTCAATGAACGTTCCCATCCAGCTCCAAAGCTAAAAAAAAATTGGGATATTTACCAAATTATATTGCAAAACTTCCAGCGGACTTATGTTCCTGAGCGGGACAATACCATAGACGAAAGTCTGATGGCCTATAAAGGTAGGCTCAGCTGGATTCAATTTATTGCATCTAAGCGCGCTCGCTTTGGAATAAAATCCTTTATGCTGTGTGAGTCCAGCTCTGGATATATTTGGAACGCAGTAATGTACACTGGGAAAGGGACCAAATTCTCCCCGAGATTCAGCAGTTTTGGGATGGCAACCGCTTCAGTCCTTTCATTGATAGAGCCCTTGCTCAACCAGGGCTACTGTGTCACTACAGACAATTTCTATACTTCCCCAGAACTGTACGAGTTTCTTCTTATGAATAAGACGGACGCTTATGGAACCGTGAGGCCTAACCGGCGTGACATGCCATCAGGATTTTCAAATAAAAAGCTCGGGAAAGGAGAAGTAGCTGCATGGCAAAATGGGAAAATGTTGGCACTAAAGTGGCGGGACAAAAAGGACGTTTCCCTTATGAGCACAGTGCATAATACCTCAACAGCCATGGTCCATACCAGAGGTGGAAAAGATGTTCGAAAGCCACAAGTTGTGTTGGACTACAACCACACTATGGGAGGTGTGGACAGGGCTGACCAGGCCATGACTTTTTACCCAGCTATGAGAAAGCAGCAGAAAAAGTACTATAAAAAAAATTTCCGACATCTTTTGGATCAATGTCTCTGGAACTCCTTTATCCTGCTGAACAAAAAAATGTCAGGTCTATGGTCCATGCAGACTTTATGTGGAAGGTGGCAGAACAGATTTTTCTAAAACACCAAACGGCAACGGCGGTAAACCGTTCTGGACGACGGGCTTCTGGTGTTGTAAATCCTGAGCGACTGACTGGTCGTCATTTTTTTGGCTACGTACCACCCACTGGAAAAAAAACAGCACCCACACGGATGTGTGTGGTTTGCTGCTCCAAGCGCGACGACAGCGGAAGAAAAATACACAAAGAAACGCGCTTCTGTTGTCTCGACTGTGACGTTGGACTTTGCGCCATACCTTGTTTTAAAGATTTTCATACCCGAGACATTTACTGAATAATTATTTTGCACCCTTGTTTGACCCCCCAAAAAAACAGAGTTTGTGAATGTATTATTTGTTAAAATGTATTGAATAAAAAGTATTGTTATTATTAAATTTATATTTGTTATTATTTATTATATTATAATTTATGATTTTGTGTTTCAAACTTTGTCATAGTCTACTAGAGACTCTGGTTTGGACAGATTTAGGTGAGTTATTCCTAAGAATTGCAAGCCTGCAATCTAAAACGCCAAGGGCCAGATTCACATACACTTAATATTGCGCTGCGTAATCGAAATACTCTACGCTGCCGTATTTTTCCAAGCTCTACACCGAATCCTGGTAAATTTTTGCCCGTACGCTACGGCGGCGTAGTCTATTTCTCGCCGCGTAATCGAAATACGCGATTAGGGGGCGTGAAGCATTTAAATTAAGCGCGTCCCCGCGGCGATCGAACTGCGCATGCTCCGTTCAGAAATTTCCCGCCGTGCATTGCGCGAAATCACGTTGTTACGTCATTCGTCGTTTACGAACATTCCTATTCCCGGACGACTTACGTAAAAAATAATAAAAGACGTCGGAAAACTTAAATACTTAACATGGGCTGTCTAATATTAGAGCAGCAAAAAGCTGGTATAGTGTTACGCAAATAAAAGATGACTAAAGGTGCCGTAAGAGATTGCGATTGAAGATCGTAATTTCAGGGATCGCCGGCAAAAGCTCATTTGCATACTCCGACGCGGAAAACGACGGGAAGTCCACCCAGTGGCCGCAATTTTATTGCAGCGTAGATCCGAAGGCGTACGCACACGTAATCCAGTCGAATTGAAGCCCGCAGCCGTCTATTCATGGTTTGAGGTTTTCGACTAGCTAAAAAACGCGCGTAATTTGAAATTACTCCAGTCTAACACCAGTTAGACAGGCGTAATGGCTCTCTGAATCTGGCCCCAAATTTCCATGCAAAATAATGGTACCACTTTCAGCACCTGAAATCTGAAAGAATCATACCGCCAGGGAGGTTAAGCCCCGGACCAATATGCTGCTAAATGCCCAGAGGCGTTTTTTCAATTCGGCACTGCGTCGCTTTAACAGACAATTGCGCGGTCGTTCGACGTGGCTCCCAAACAAAATTCACGTCCTTTTCTTCCCACAAATAGAGCTTTCTTTTGGTGGTATTTGATCGCCTCTGCGGTTTTTATTTGTTGCGCTATATACAAAAATAGAGCGACATTTTTGAAAAAAAATATATTTTTTACTTTTTTTATAAGAAAAATTGAATAAACTAAATTTAAGTCAAACATTTAGGCCAAAATTTATTCAGCCACATGTCTTTAGTAAAAAAAAAAATCGCAATAAAAAAAAAATTAGCTACCTAGCAGCAACAGTGACACTAATACAGCGATCAGAAAAATTATCGCTTAGGGACTCTAGCAAATACCGCCGAGATGAGCGCTGCATCACTTCCTCTGCCTATGTTTACATTTTACAGGCAGAGGAAGTGACACGGCGGCGGCGCACAGGATTGGCTGGGAGCGATCACGAGGGGGCGGACAGAAACGAAACACCGCCCCTTCGAGTCGGATCGCTCCCGGAGTTAAGCCGCCCGCCGCATGCAGCTGAGGGGGCCCCGATCGGACCCCCAACCGCTAGTAGGCAGGGACGTAAATTTACGTCCATCTGCCTGTCCGAGCCCTTCTGTAGACGTAAATAGGCGTGTGCCGGGCGTTAAGTGGTTAAGGAACAAATACTTCAAAATATTGACAAATTTTTCACATGTATTTTTTCTTTTTCTTTTTGCAGTACCAATAGTACCATTACCAAGCTGCATGTAAAGAGGAAGAGCCTAAAATAGGCTGGATGAGGTGAACAGAAATGAGATTTTAAAAGAGATAAAACACATGAGAACAGTATGTTATGAAACAATAGGCCATAGCAAATGTTTAAGATACAGTGTTTTAAAATGTAGCAATGAAATGTTATCCAGTTAGATTTTAGATATGAATAAGCGAATCTGTTATGCCTCGTACACACGGACAGTTTTCCCGTCAGGAAAACTTCCATGACAGCTTTTTGCCTTGAAAACTGGCCGTGCGGTATGCTCCATGTCAGTTTTTCCAACAGGAAAACCGCCAGGAATCCCGTCAGGAAAAAATTGAGAACATGTTCTATTTTTTCCTGCCGCAATTCCTGGCGGTCTTTTTCCCATCAGTTTTCCTATGGGAAACACTACAGTGGAGCATACACTCAGCCGGGTTTCCCAGACAAAACTCTCATGGCAGTTTTCCTGCCAGGAAAACCAGACGTGTGTATAGGGGATAAAGTTGCCTAGCAGGTTCTCGGCTTTCCCCTCGGGTTTCCCGGCGGTAAAAAGTCAACCGGGAAACCCGTACGTGTGTACGAAGCATTCGTGCGTGAAACACGTCTACCATTTGAACTGTTTGCAACACTTGGGATGTTCGTCTTTTATTAAACAAGAATTTTGATGGATCATGGAGTGCTGATAATTCTTCAGTGTTGATGCAGAGGCGAGTCGGAGCAGGCACCAGTGATATCATTAGGCTTCCTGTCTCCCCTGGAGCAGCGAGTTCATTGTTTGGATAGGTTTTAGATATACTTGAAGGGAAGTATATGAGAGGTTACCATCAACATAGCATTTCTCCTATCAAGATACAAGACAGTACTATAATACAAAATATAAAAATATAAAATGACTTATATAATTCCTTCCTCCCTACAAATCGCTATATTAAATGTTTTTTTGTGCGTGTATATACCTAGCGCTGACATGCATAGCATCTAGAAGCTAGGGGATCTGTTTCCTGCCTGCATCTGTCCGGGGGCTCTCCGTCTATCGCATCTGAGAGGCATTTTCTATGTATGCAACGTAGCCACAGGGCGTGATGCGTTCCAGCAGAGTATTTACGGGTTTTTGCGTCATCCTGGGGTTGATTCCTTTGTAATTTGCGTCACCTGGTGACACACTTAACAGGGGGGGCGTGCTTGTGTGGTAGAGCCACACCTCTAATGACATCCACTCAGATGAAACAGGCTGGCTATGAGACACAAGCACGCTGAATGCCACGGGTGTTTTGTTTTATGATGATCGTTCTTATTGACTGTACATATAAGTTGTTACAATAAATCTTTCACAAGTGAGACGGGCTTCACTATATGCTGCTTTATTTCCATTTGGTGATATCCCCTTGATTGAGTGAGATGCCTACTGACTGCTGGAAGTTTACTGTTTTGTTGCTGCCTGGGACAAGTGAATGGATGCAAGATTTGCAGTGTATTTTAACCATCTACATACTGGTGATTGACGAGTTCAGATGTGATCCCTTGGGAAGTTATTAATAAATGCCTATCACTTGCTGATATCTGGTAAGCAGATTTGATTCTCATGTGGTGTGGTGTGCTTCCCTTTACACACTGGTGAAGGGAATATCATCTTTCTTCTTTTATTAGCCCCGCATGTGGACTTTTTATATTTTTATATTTGCTTATCAACAAATAGTGCTGGCTACTTTCCTCTTCCAATATTAGTACCTTTTCAGTAGCGCAGATACTACCTGTTTTTATTGTTTTATAATACAAAATAGACTTGAAAGTGGTTAATAGTTAGGATATTTTTACATTTTAACTTTGTACAGAATGCACCAGGAAAGGCTTTGCACATTGCAATGTAGCTTAGATTTCCCAAAAGACTGTTCTGGGACTCCTAGGGCCAGATTCACAGAGCCATTACGCCGGCGTTACAGGAGATGCGCGGCGTAAGTCTAAACTTGCGCATGCGTTTCGATGCGCCGCATCCCCAAACGAGATACGCAAGAAATCTACTTTTTTTGGACCGGCGTAATTTCGATAGACCGGCGTATCCGTCCGCGCAAAACTGCGCTAGACACACCATTGATTTTGCTATTCAAATATGCAAATGAGGAGTTACGGGGATCCACAAAAGAACGTTGGTGTATCGCAGGCTACGCGCTGTGCGCAACAGCTGCGCGTCCTGTCTAAAATTAGACCATATAATAGGTGGAATAAAATTAGACAATCCGTCTACATGTCAGCTAAAGCAACACTGTTAGTGAGGAGCTGAGCAGTCACACTTGCTGGACAACAAACTGTATGCCAACAGGCAGGGGCATCCATGCTCATAGCTATACTACTGACTTTAGATGAGCAAAGAAGGAGGAGGGCACGGGAAGAGGATTTTTTTTTTTTCCAAAAACTTATTTTGCTTTTATAAACATTTTTACAAAAAATATACATACATATATACATCAATACATAACATACATACAAATTACAAACACGGTCTCACTATCTTTCAATAGCCCTTTAAACCTTGATGGATATAATAATCTAATCTGATTGATACCAAGCCCCCTTACTCTTCTCTTGGCATATGAATCACCATGCACCCTAGACATTTTTGGACAT
>JAJQKJ010002111.1:0-67889 GCA_029574335.1 Rana kukunoris
AAGGGAAAGATTGAACTTTCTCTTTAAGTTTTATATGACTAATAAAAAATAAAAAATAAAATTGACCATATAAATAATTAAAATACATAAATGATATATTTACAGACCCATCAAACATTCCCCTAAAAGGCTGTCTCGCTCAAAAAGGACAAATAAAACATTTGAGTATAGGAGAAATTAACAGTTTACCTTTCTCAAGCGAGAGCTTCTGACATGAATTCCTCTTATTGTGTGAAAATCTCATTTACTGCTCGTCAAAAAGGCCTTAATTAATGTTGACATGTAAATACAACTCCACCGTGATTAATAGTACATTATGATCATGTTGCTTATTTGGAAGTCAAGGGTTATACTGATGTGACAATAGAATACTGTAGCTTCTGACATGGTAAAGTTCCTCTACCTTTTGAAGATGCCCGGCTCAGATTATTCATGTATTTCTTTATTACAGGCATTTATATAATTCTGATGATCAGTGGCAGACTGACAACTCTTGGGCCCTCGGCAATAGGAGATTATGGGGCCCCCGGGCAATAGGAGATTATGGGGGCCCCCGGGCAATAGGAGATTATGAGACCCCAGGCAATAGGAGATTATAGGACCCCTAGGCAATATTTTATGGGGGGCCACACAGTACTGTATACACACACATACAGTATACATACACAGTATACATACACAGGCACACAATATTACAAGGGGACAGATGTAAAAAAAACACACATTTTTACATACTGTCACTGGTTTTACTGAGGCTGGCAACACTGATAGGGCCCCTAGTGGCATGGCGGCCCCCCGGGCAGTGCCCGAGTGCCCAAATTCTCAGTCCGCCCCTGCCCCAATTTATGCAGCACTTTACAAATTGTACATTTACACCAGTCTCTGCCTTCAAGGATCTCACAATCCAAGGTTTTAACTCACGTGCATACATACACATACTGTGGCTAACTTAGAAGTAGCCAAATAACCCTACCAGCATGTCTTTGGAGTGTGGAGGATAAACCCTCAGACATAGTAATTTGATTTGTAAATGTTTAAAATTCTCGTAAAGACTTATGCCACTTACACACGATCGGTTAAACGAGCGGTCTGATGAACCGTTTTAATCGGTCAAAACCGATCGTGTGTGGGCGCCATCAGTTATTTAACCATTGGTTAAAAAAAGCCAACTTGTTTTAAATTTAATTGATGGAACCGAGCCCAAACTTTTTCAAGCCAATTAGAGCTTTAGGCTGTAATCATGTGGCTTGAAAAAAACTAGGAGGGCAGCTTAACCTGCGACACATATGGACCGGCAGCTCCTGCTCCACTAATTACCCCACACTCTATCTCTTTCTGTAACATAATAACCCTACCACTAATTATCACACTATCTCTTCCATTAACACAATAACCCCACCACTACCTTTTAAATGTATCCTCCTGTAACCTCCCAACAAACCCTGACACTATCTCTCTCCTGTAACATAATAACACTACCACTATACCTTCACACTAAACCTCCTTCTAAACCTAACACTAACCCCCCACTGACCCTTCCCCTATTTTTTCCTGTAACACTAACCCGTAACACCCTTTAGCCCTAACACTAAGCATCCATGTAGTCCTAACACATACCCTCATTGAAATCCTATGGCTAACTGTAACACTAACTCTTCTTGTAATCTTGCTTTAAATGTGCACTCTCACACTAACCCTTTCTGTAATCTTAATAATTACCTCTAACACAATTCTATCCTGTGACTCTAATACAAATCCGGACTCTAATCCCTAACACCAATATCCCTGTTGTTGTTCTAAAACTAATCCTCCCTGAAACTCACCTTATTAATCCTTAGTACTCACACTAATTGCCCTTTTATATACTAAACCCCACACTAATGATTCCCATACCCCTAACATTATTCTTACCTTTACCTGATCAATATTCCTCACTGCAACCCTAAGGCTTCGTACACATGACCCGTTTCCTCGGCAGAATCCATCAAGAAACTCGGTGGGAGAGCTTTTTGCCGAGGAAACAGGTCACGTGTACGTTTTTCGTCGAGGAACTCGACGAGCATAAAAAACAGAGCAAGTTCTCTTTTTCCTTGACGGGAGTCAAATTGGCTCGTCGTGGTTCCTCGTCGGGCTGCTTTTCGATGAGAAAATTGAGCGTGTGTATGATAAGAAACCCGTGCACCTTCGGTAAAAGTCAGATTTGTAATGGAAATAGCACATTTGTCACGCTGTAACCGACTGAAAAGTGCAAATGTCTCTTTCCAAACTTTTTCCTAACACGCAGTAACATGAGATTAGCAAAAGCAGCCCCAAGGGTTGTGCCAGTGGAATCGAACTTCCCCTGCCCATAGTATGTGGTGAAGTCACCGCGTTTGAGAACAAGGAGATTTGGTCTTGACAGTGTGTACGCAAAGCAAGCTTGTCGAGTTCCTCGATAAGCCTAAGGCCGATTTGATCGGATTTATTTAGTGGTGTGTACGCGGCCCTAACAAGGACTTGACGAGGAAAAACTATGTGTTTCGCCCGACGAGTTTCTCGGTCATGTGTACGAGGCCTCAGACTAACCCTCCCTGCTAACCGAACAAGCCTGATCCTAAACCAGCTGCTGACAAGGCTTGTACTTGTAATCACACTGAAAAAAAAAAACTTTAAAAGGTCCAGATCACTTCTAGTCTATTTACAGTGTGATCAATCAAATACCCTGATGAAGGGGGTGTTTTTGGACTCTTGAAATTCCTGGGATACTCTATGGACTGTCCCCTGACTTTTATTGGAATACAGTTTAATCTGGACCTCTTAGCAATAGTGTGGTGCTTGGTGGCAGAACAGGGGAAAGCATGCTTTGTAAATTTATATATTTGCTGTAGCCAAGTGTTAGCATACTGCTTTATGTGTGAGTTAGTCCCAATCAAGGCCAAATTGCTTCACTGGGCGTCACACCAGAAGGATAATGTCTTTAGACATTATACATTATTTGTTTGCTTCAGCCCAAAGGCATGGAGGAAAAGCTGATGTATACTTTGCAAAATGGTTCTGTTATGCAGTGAGTCTAACATAGAGATCTTGCTGCTTAGAAGGGTCGACCATACAGCCACCAATTACACCCCACAGACGGAACCTCCACCACCATCAACCAACACCTCCTCTCTTGGTGGCTTCACTTTCCTTTTACTTTTTATCTCCATCACCCAGAATGTTAACATGAAGACCTACACTTAATTCCATATTCTCTATAACTGTGGAAGCACACCCTTGTTTAGCAGTAAAATCAGACCAGTCAGTGTAGTGAAAATAAACATAGGAGTAACAGTTCCTTAGCATCCTCACATTACAGTTCTCCAGTTATAACATGGGGAATGTAACAGGTTAGCAAACATGATAGCACTCCTTTAATCCACCTATATACTTTGCTGGATTGGGCTTTGCTGTGGTGATTTCCAATCGGGGGGGGTGGACATGACTTAACCTATATTGTCCCATTCCAGGGTTCTGCCAAGGGGTAACCCCACTTAAGTACAATGCTACAACTACTTCTTGTGTATGATCCTTACAACTCCTGACCAAACCCTCCTCTATGCTATATATAATCCCCCAAAGGGAAGCACCATAGGCCCAAATGGCAGACTGTCATGGTCAGGGGTCAGGTTTGGAGACCAGTACCTATAGCAGTTGAGAAGACCCACTGACCAGCTGTATAAGTACACAAGTAGGTCCTGTGGGCAGATGACACAGGCTTACTCGAGGTGCGGGGACTGAGCACTAACTGGTATTTCTCCATACCTCCTGATGGTGGAGATGAGTTTTGCTGTGAGTTAGTAACAAGTCCTGGTCCTCTGGATCACCCCTCAGAAGGTGAGATCGCCGGGGTCCAGTAGCAGATATAAACAGGTTGGGATCAGGCAGAAGCATAGTTAGTAAAAAATCCGGAGGTCGGTAATAAGTGGTTGCAGGTTAGTATAATGCAGAATCATAGTCAAGGAGCAAGCCAAAGGTTGGTAACGAGTGATAGTGGAGATAAGGTCAGCTGCAGGTACGCAAATGAGCAAGATATTGGCTGGAGAGAGCACAATAATCTGGCAAACAGAAATAGTAGAGACATGACTTAAATCAGGAAGTTCATTGGGGGAGCAAAGAGCTCAAGGTTCACAAGAAACACGAGTCGAGGCAAGATTTCCTTAAGGCCCGCGTACACACGATCAAATCTATCTGCTGAAATGGTCTGAGGCCGCGTACACACGATCAAATCTATCTGCTGGAAACGGTCGGAACCCGACCGTCCCAGCAGACAGATTTGATCGTGTGTACGGGTGAGCCGACGGATTTGGCCAGCCGACAGATTTTAAAGCATGCTTTAAAATCTGTTGGCTGGGAATCCGTCCGCCCGATATGTCTGCTGGTTAGTACGCTAACCAACAGACATATCTTCTCGCACATGCGTCGAATGGATTCGACGCATGCGCGGAAGTAATTTACTTCCTGGTGCGGTGACCTGGCGGCGTCAACGTCACCGCCCACGTCACCGATACGTCACCGCTCTGTCTGCTGGGGGGGATTTTGGTTTGATCGTGTGTACAGTGTTCAAACCAAAACGGCAAGCAGACAGATTTGTTCAAATCGGTCGGTCCGACCGATTTGAACAAATCTATTTGCTCGTGTGTACGGGGCCTGACAGACCGTTTCAGCAGACAGATTCGATCGTGTGTACGGGCGGACAGACAGATTTTGCCAGCAGACAGATTTTAAAGCATGCTTTAAAATCTGTCTGCTGGGAAATCCGTCCGTCCGACATGTCTGCTGGTTAGTACACATATCTGCCCGCACATGCATCGAGTGTTTTACTTCCTGGTGGCGGTGACGTGGCGGCGTCAAGTCATCGCCACGTCAACCGCGATGTCTGCCGGCGGGGATTTTGGTTTGATCGCGTGTACAGCGATCAAACCAAAACAGCCCAGCAGACAAATCTGATCAAATCGGTCTGTCAGACCGATTTGAACAGATTTTATTAGCTGTGTGTACGGGGCCTAAGATTCCGTTACTACAACTTTCACCAAATACCCCTAGACGTGACACCCAAAACAAACCAGCAGCTCCTCCGGGGGTAGTCCTACACATTTTTTCTTAAAAGAGAAGGGTTACTAAAGTTTGAGACTAATTTGGAATACTATGCTATGATTTTTTTTTTTCAGTTGACTTCATAAATACTTTAAAATATAGTAAAATGGAGAACTTTTGTCACCACACTTTATCTCAGGAGTCTGCCTGATTCCATTACATTTCATGTTGATGTTTCAAGTAGTTTCAAAGAGATTTGAGAATTGAAATACACACTTATTCAAATTCAAATTGTATCCCATTTTTCAGACATCTGATTGTGTATGTATGTATTCTGCTGTGCAGGAATAAAGTATGACTGTAGCTAATATTTCATCCAATCTAGGTTCAAAAAGTTGTAAAGTGCATCATTACATGGGGGGAGAGTGCAGAGAGTTGAAATGGAAAACAAATCCTGCAAAATTTTACAAGAACAGCAATAATCATTGTTAATCCCTTTACACTTTCCCAGATACTCTAATATTTTAAAGGGGAAAATTCCAATGTAAAAGAAGGTTTTTGAAATAACTGTTGCCAATATAAACCTAATTTCCACTAAAACTTTTTTTGCTGCCGTGATGAATTTTGTTTTAATCCTAACGAAAACAGATAATATATATGTATTATATCTATCTAGGCTGACAGCCCAGCAGACAAATCTGTACAAATCGGTCTGCCAGACCGATTTGAACAGATGTATTTGGTCTTGTGTACGTGGCCTTAAGCCCCATACACACTGACGGTTTTCTCTTCAGGTTTACCCAAACCATGTAGTGAAAGGGCCTGCCTGATTGCATACAAATTGAAACTCTTGAGGTTTGACCTCATATTAGATGGTTTGGTAAACCTGAAGAGAAAACCGTCAGGAAAAACTGATAGTGTGTATGGGGCTTTAGAGATCAGACAGGGAACTTTTCAGCATTTCATGAGGCACAACAAGAAGAGCCACAGCCAGATGCTACAGAGGTCATGGGTAGTGTTGAGCGGAATACGCCATATTCGATTTCGCGATATTTCACGAATATATAGAAGAATATTCGTGAAATATTCGTTAATATCGAATATTCGTGATATTTTATCAAAAAAAAAATTAGGGAAATTTCGCTAATGCGAATGCGAAATTGATTGCGAAATTCTCGTCAACACGCGGGAAAACGGAGATCATTTCCTGGATTACTAAACTAATATGCACTAAAACACTAACTCTACTTACACAAACTTATATGACTAAACTAAAGCTAATTTTTTTTTTATACACAAAACACAGAAGGGCAGAGAAAGTATTCGCGAATATTCGTAATACGAATATTCGCATTGCGAATATTCGGCAACATAAAAGGATCGCCTCAGCTACTCGGCCCAGGGTCTCTAATCATACCAGCAATGCTTTTAGACATCGATGGAGATCACTAGGATGTGATCTGTTTTAAAAATAAATTTGAAAAAATAAGAATATTCGCAATATCGAATATTCACCGCGATATTCGATTTATTCGCGAATACTCGAATATGCAATATTTGTTACGAATATTCGCAATGCGAATATTCGTGAGCAACACTAGTCATGGGGTTGAGATCCTGGTCCTGACACAGACACACCACAGCATATGAACACCTTGAGAGAACAAATTAAACGCCTGCCTAAATTTTTGTTGCATTACAGTGTGAAAAATTTGAACCTTCACAGAGCCTTGTGGCACAAAATAATCATATGGCACTTGAAAATTAATATATTATTTACTGTATTTATCAGTGTATAACACGCACAGGCGTATAACACGCACCCTTACTTTAAGAGGGAAGTTTCAGGAAATAAACTTTCCATCACCCCCTGTGTATAACACACAGGCACAGTTTACCCTCTATTTTCAGGGTAAAAAAGCCAATAAATACAGTAACTGTTTGCCGACCAGCCACCACAATCATACGGTGGCAGGTCGGCTCTGCTGGCCGAGATTACCTAGCTATATGTCATCTCGCCGAGCAGCCAATAGGGACGCGCATGCAAGTCCCCCGCTCGCCCCTGATGCCGACGCGCATTCCCGGCGGTCACGATCACTGCAGGCACCTGCGATCGCTCATTACAGAGCAAGGACCGGGAGCTGTGTGTGTAAACACACAGCTCCCCGTGCTGTCAGGGGGAGACATGCCTGATTGTCTGTTAATACAATGTTTGAACAGCGATCAGTCATTTCCACTAGTCAGTCCACCCCCCCTTCAGTTAGAGCACACCCAGGGAACATACTTAAACCCTTCCTCGCCCCCTAGTGTTAACCCCTTCCCTGCCAGTGGCATTTATAGTAATCAATGTATTTGTATCCCATATGGAAGAAAAATATATTTCCCAATATATTTATTTAAAAAAATTATATATTTTAAATATATTTACAATATATTGGCCTACGCGAATATATTTTTACATCTATTCCAAAAATGTAAATTCAAATATATTTTCCAAAGGCATATATTTTTAAAATATATTTTTTTTAATATATTTGACATATATTTTTGAGCATCTAAAAAAATGCATTTAAACATATATTTTTAAATATACTTGTAAAGGCATTCCAAAATATAATTTAAATGCATTTTCCAAAGACATATATTGAAAAATATATTTTTTAAATATATTCTTCAGATTTTTTTCAACATATATTTTTACATATATTTGTAAATGTGTTCCAAAAATATAATTTTAATATATTTTCCAAAGGCATATATGTGAAAATATATGTTTGAAAATATATTGTCCAGATATTTTTGAACATATAAAAAAATGCATTCAAACATATATCTTTAAATATACTTGTAAATGCATTCCAAAAATATAATTTAAAATATATTTTACAAAGCTATATATTTTTAAAATATGTTTTTCTGAAAATATTTAATGTCTAATAAAGACATTTCAACATATATTTTGTCTGATATTTTTGTAACTATGTCATAGATAACATTCTGAATACATTTATAAGAGACCCACTACCATTTTAAAATGGCTTGTTTTACTCTTTTAAAATAAATTTAAAAAAAATAAAAGATTCAAATAAAATATATTTTTTTTATAAGATTTTAAGCACATAATCCATTCAATACAAAGCAGATAAACCTCTCGCATCCACTTTCCATTCCCAAAGAATTTTTGTATAAGTCATTCTGAATTGAGAACGCTTGTCGGCGGACCAGCAAGTCCAGTTATATTGATTTATTGATTGACCTGAATGAAATAGAACCTTCACAGACATCCACCTCCACAGTCCAAGGGTCTTGTCTGCTTACAGAGTACAGAGAGAAACTCTGGATATAAATCTTCAATGTTCTGTTTAATCCATGAATCAGAAGTTGCACTATTATTACCAAACTCGCTCATCAGTGTCTTTATGGACCTTGCTTTGTGCACTGGTGGGCAGTCATGTTGGAACAGGAAGGGGCCGTCCCCAAACTGTTCGCACAAAGTTGGGGGCATAACATTTTCCCAAAATGTCTTGGTATGCTGACGCCTTAAGAGTTCCCTTCACTGGAACTAAGGAGCCAAACCCAACCCCTGAAAAACAGCCCCACACCATAATCCCCCCCCCCCCCCACACACACACACCATAATCCACCAAATGATTTGGACCAGTGCACAAAGCAAGGTCCATAAAGACATGGATGAGTGGGTTGGGGTGGAGAAACTTGACTGGCCTACACAGAGTCCTGACCTCAACCTGATAGAACACCTTTGGGATGAATTTGTGTGGAGACTGTGAGCCAGGCCTTCTCATCCAACATCAGTGCCTGAACTCAAAAATGTGCTTCTGGAAGAATGGTCAAACATTCCCATAAGACAGCCTTCTCAGAGGAATTGAAGCTGTTATAGACTGGCATGCTATTAAAACTCATGTGCGTGTAAAGGCAGGCGTCCCAAAACTTTTGGCAATATAATATATATTGTATATATACTGTATATTCTTTTTATACTAAGTCCAGTCCATTGTTTGGACTTCGTACCTGCCGAAGGGTAATTCCAGCAGCAAAATTAAAACTCAGCAGCTACACAAAGGGGGTTATTTACTAAAGGCAAATCCACGTTGCACTACAAGTTCAAACTACAAATTCAAAGTGCACTTGAAATTGCAAGGAAAGTGCACTTGGAAGTGCAGTCGCTGTAGATCTGAGGGGGGCATGGAAAATAAAAAAAACAGCATTTTAGCTTGCACATGATTGGATGATAAAATCAGCAGAGCTTCCCCTAATTTCAGTTCTACCACTCAGATTTACAGCGCCTGCACTTACAAGTGCACTTTCAGTGCAATTTCAAATGCACTTTGCACTTGTAGTTTGCGCTTGTAGTGCAAAGTGGATTTGCCTTTAGTAAATAACCCCCCATACTGTACACATACTGCAGCTGCTGACTTAATATTAGGACACTTACCTGTCCTGGAATCCGGCGATGTTGGTATCCCAGCCAATGTTTCTATTGGCTCTCGGGTGCTGCTGCCTCCATTGCCTATATATAGGGACAATTCACACCACGTGCAGCCCAGTGCGTTTTTTTTTTTTGTCTGCATGGAAAGTAAGTTATATGGTTTTCAATGACATAATTCACACTAGTGCTTGCAGTTCCAGAAAAAAAGTAGAACATGCTGCATTTTTCCTGCACTGGACTGTAATGGAACACTGTAAAGCACATCAAAAACGCACTAGAATGCACCTGAACGCACTGCAACACACATGTCCTTATTTAAGGTTAAGAAAAAAAAGAGGGGAAAATGCACTGGAATGCTTTAAAAAACACACCAAACATACCCTGGAATGCATCAAAAACACACATGCAGAAAAGCATTGGCAAAGTAGGTGGGGGGGGGGGGGGAGAGGCAAATAAGTGGAGCTTCCACTTTTGGGTGGAACTCCCTTTAAATGTCATATCCCTGCCCAAGCTGCACTGCCAATGCTTGGCTGTGCTGGAAGATAAATATGTAAGTGATGAGAGCTGCATTCTTGTGCGTGTGTGTATATATATATATATATATATATATTATATATACTGTGTGTGTATATATATATATATATACCGTATTTGCTGGCGTATAAGGCGACCAGGCGTATAAGGACGACCCCTAATTTTACAGTTACGTTTTTTAACGTTTTTTTTGCCTGTACTCACCGTATAAGACGACCCCCGTTCCGATACTTCATATTTCTTCCTTCTGGAGCCATATACTTCTTCATTCTTACTGGGACTGGAGCCAATCACGGCGAGCGATGTATTCTATTAATTAATACAAAGCCTGCTTGGATTGGCAGAGGTTGTAACATCATCAGCCCGTGCATCTCTGACTCTCAAAGCCAATCCGAGCAGGCTACTGTATGTAGGCACTTGGATTGGCAGAGGTTGTTACCCCAATCTGAGCAGGCTCTGTATTCATTTGAATACATCGCTCACCGGGATTGGCTCAGCGGTATATACTGTATGTAGCCGAAGCTACATGCGATATTACCGCACATCCAGCAGGCATCCGAGCAGCTGACCCGGTGTATAAGATGACCCTGCTTTTTGCCCAGTTTTTTTTAAGTGTAAAAGGTAGTCTTATACGCCAGCAAATACAGTATATATATATAGTCAGTCAGTGCAGAATTAAAAAAATAATATTTCTGAATTACACCCCCCTACTCTGTCGCTCCTACTAGCTTGGGGGGGGGATTTTTTTCCATTACCTGTGCCCCTTTCTGATGATCATGTGTTGGTCGGAGCAGAGGGAATATATTTCTTCAGTTTCAGGTGCATTCCCATTCCGCTCCGCTTCCATGTTCTTCTGCCTTGGCTCAAGTCCCGGCCAGCTGCCTGCCTGCTTATCTTCCTCCGCTCCCCACCAAGCAGTAGCGGGGACCCGGAGTGTAAGACTTGGCAGGCTGTGTGGTGGGCGGCTGCAGCGATGGGCAGAGAGACGCTGATTGCCGCCCATTACTAGTAAAAAAAAAAATGTGTCCCTGGATTTTTTTTTAAAAAATCTGGTCACCTTAGTATATTATATATATATATATATATATATATATATACACACACACACATACACATAGAGTATATCTGATATATATATATATACACACACACATGTACCAGAATGAAGATACAAAATATATATATAGAATGCATCTCCCATCACTTACTTACATGTATAAATATTTTTCTCATTTCTTTTATCTCATTCTTTTTATTGGGATGTGGGTTTGAATTCTGTGCCTTCGATCTTATAATATGTGAATTCAGCCCTGGGGAAAACTCTTTAAATGAGACTGCAATGATAATACAGGAAACAATACAGGAGGTGTGTGACAGGAAGTGAGCAGTGGGAACCAGAGGGTGAACTTTCACCTCAACTTCCTGTTCCTGGTAAGGCCTAGTCTGAAAAGGAAAGCATGGCAGCATGGTGGAGACGCTCTCTGTATTCCCCTGGATGTATTCTCCTGGATGAAAGGTGAGCCTTCTATGTAATAATATTAGAATTGTGAAAGTTTGGTGTATGAGTTAAGTTGTATTTGTCTATTTCCTGCTGAATAGTTCTCATTCTGTGTACATTCACCTTCCCAGTTACCATACAGCATGTGCACAGTAATGTAATATTTATAGAGCTCCTCTTCCACAGCATGTCACATTGCTGCATATAATATGTATGGCATCCATGTTATATCCAGTAACTGTGTAACATACTGTCAGTGCACATTGCTGCATATAATATGTATGGCTTCTATTCTATATCCAGTAACTGTGTAACATACTGTCAGTGTACATTGCTGTATATAATATGTATGGCTTCCATGTTATATCCAGTAACTGTGTAACATACTGTCAGTGCACATTGCTGCATATAATATGTATGGCTTCCATGTTATATCCAGTAACTGTGTAACATACTGTCAGTGTACATTGCTGTATATAATATGTATGGCTTCCATGTTATATCCAGTAACTGTGTAACATACTGTCAGTGCACATTGCTGTATATAATATGTATGGCTTCCATGTTATATCCAGTAACTGTGTAACTTACTGTCAGTGTACATTGCTGCATATAATATGTATGCTTCCATGTTATATCCAGTAACTGTGTAACTTACTGTCAGTGTACATTGCTGTATATAATATGTATGGCTTCCATGTTATATCCAGTAACTGTGTAACATACTGTCAGTGTACATTGCTGCATATAATATGTATGGCTTCCATGTTATATCCAGTAACTGTGTAACTTACTGTCAGTGTACATTGCTGCATATAATATGTATGGCTCCATGTTATATCCAGTAACTGTGTAACTTACTTTCAGTGTACATTGCTGCATATAATATGTATGGCTTCCATGTTATATCCAGTAACTGTGTAACTTACTTTCAGTGCACATTGCTGCATACAATATTATATGGCTTCTATTCTATATCCACTGCATAGGAGATGATTTTACTAAAGGAAAATCCATTTTGCACTACAAGTGCACTTGGACATGCAGTCGCTGTAGATCTGAGGGGTAGATCTGAAATGAGGGGAAGCCCTGCTGATTTTATCATCCAATCATGTACAGGCAAAAATGATTTTTTTTTTGTCCCCTTCAGATTTATAGTGACTGCACTTCCAAGTGCGCTTGTAGTGCAAAGCGGATTTGCCTTTAGTAAATATACCCCATAATGTCAGTGCACAGTGCTACCAATGTTTATGTCTCCCTCCCCTTTTGCATATTATTATCTGCCCTGCTACTAGGTGCCATTAGATATGGATTTTTCCATACAGATACCAATTATGGGCCACCTTTCAGGCCGATAACAATATGAGGTAATGATATTATGTTTACATCCAGCTGCCCCAGAAGTAGCCTGATATCAGTTGACATCTAGGCCTTTTTTTGTATTCTAACAGCCACTGGCCACTGTCAGAATGCAGGAAAAAAGAGCAGATAGCAGGGAAATCAATAGCCTGTTGTCAATCAGCAAGGAGAGGATTTGAAGGAGAACATTCTTCTTCAGGTCTTCCTCTGCTGATTGACAGCAGGCAGTGGGAAGGGGGCACAATAGTCAGCCTAATTTTAAAATTTGAAACAGCAATGGCAGTCTGGCTATGGTTCCCCCACTCCCTGCTGTTTACATTCAGCTGCCATCAAATAAATTGTGCAGAAGGAGGTTCGCGGTGTCTGGGGTGTGTGTGTGGGGGGGGGGGTTTGAAAGATGGGGGTGTGTGTGTGTGTGTGTGTGGGGTGGGGGGGAGTGGATGGGGGGTGTGGAGGTGGAAAGATAATTTTTTTTTTTTTTTCTTTGGCAGATTCTGACAGATGGGCCGCCAGCCGCTGTCAAAGCACCTGACCAAGACTAACTGACAGCTGGTGAATATAAAACCAGAATAAGCACTTGGAAGAAGAAAACCAACAACTGAGACAACTTGCCTTTGGTAAGCGGACAACTTAATTGCGGTTTATATCACTGCATTAAACTGGCACTGTATCTGATCATCCATATCTGCATCATCCTTCATTATTCATTTGGTCATCAGCGTTTGAGTTTTGTGGTGATGTCATTAAGAATTTTTGAGGTTTGGTTTGCCAATTGTGTGCTGTTGGCATACAATTTTGGGATCACCGATTTGGCGTATTAACCTCTCATTGTTTATACATATAATTTGACATTCATTTTGTGAATTTATATACAAATTTTTCCTTGCACTCTGATTTTTTTGTTTTGGTTAATTATTGTGCACCGTTTTTGGCATATCAGCCCCTGGATGCCAATCTTTCAATGGAATTGGTATTGGTGAATTTTTTCAATTTTAATTTTCATTGAATCTTTTTTATTGGCACAGTCTTTTATTTTTGTTATCTATTTATTGTGTGTTATTCCACCAGTTCTGCTGCCTTTGTTATTTTTATCTTTATTTTCTGTTTGACCAATCATTTGCCCTTTCATTCTACAGTGTTTTAAGGCAGAGGTAGGCAACCTTAGAGAGTTGGAGATCTACCTGAACAACATGGGAGAAGTCAAAGATCACAGGGCACAGTCTCCTCCAATGTTGCCTCCTCACACCTGACTAAAACCTATAATTGCAGTACTACCGCGCTGCAATTGTGTGCCTTCACTGCAATTTTTGGTGTAAACATTTTGCCTCCTCACCACCTTGCAGAATTTCTCAGAGGCGCATTGGAGCATTGCATACCGCACTTGTGAATGAGCCCTAAGTTGCATTTGGCAATAGCACTTTTAAGGCTCATTCACATGTGAATTTGGGGGTGGTAAAAACCCTGCCCCCAATCCCTACCCCCTTTAGCTGCTAAGTGGGAGGGGGTCAGGGTGCCATGGGAGGTGGATGCTTGAGAGTTACTATTAGATCTCAAGCAACCAGAAATAACAGTACCAATGGGGATCGTTGAGTAACTGGAAGTTTACTGTACTACATTCATTATAGTATCAGTGAGTGCACTGAGGTAACTACATACTATATGCACAAGTAGGATTTTTGTTTTGTGGAACATCCTTACTTTTACCTTGGGGGAAACCCTCTTGGGGGGGTCAGCAGCAGACTGGAGGAAACCCTCTAATCATTTAAGTACATTGTTCCACAAGTCATCAATTTCTAACAAATGAAATGAATGGATATAGTAAGAAAATAGGCCATTATGTTACTTAAAAAGTTGTTATGCTTTTCCATAGAGTTGCCTGGTGTAATGGATCTTTTGAAAACAACAAGAGCGCAGCTAATAGCACTGAAGAATGATGGTGGAAGTTCATCCTGTGTGGGTGTATCGTGTGCATCACCTTTTGTCCCATCTGAAGACTTGAGCTCATCTCCTTGTCAAGTGTCGTACTCAAGGCCTAAACAGGTAGGTTTTCTTTTGGTATCGAAACATTAAATGGTTGTCTTTTTTTTTAAATATCAAACATATCCTACTCCTATTTACCTGCTCTGTGTAAGGGTTTTTGTACAGAGCAGCTCAGATCCTTCTCTTCTCAGGTCCCATGCCGGTGCTCCTGAACCAGAGCTCTGTGTGTCCAATCACACACTGAGCCTTGCCTTGACCCCATCTCCTAATTAGCTCACTGGCTGTGATTGACAGCACCGTGAGCCAATAGCTCCCACCGCTACAGAAAGCCAATCAGCAGTGCAAGTCCCTGGAGAGACAAGGCTCTCGTGGACATCACTGGATTGAGAGAGGGCTCATGTAAGTATAGGGGGGCTGCACACAGAAGTTTTTTTTACCTTCATGCATTGAATACATGAAGGTAAAGACCCCCTTGTACCTTTACAACCACTTCAATAAAAAGTAACCTTTAAGGAGGTGCCTCCAAGCGGCTGACAGATGGAGAGAAGCAAGTACAGTTAGACCCTATGAAAAACATCAGCTTTGACATGTAGACTGTAAGCCAATTTGGACTGTTGTGTCAAAATAAGATATCTTGCTCAGTCTGGTAGTAGTCTGAACTAAAAAGGCAAGTTGTAGGCAAGATGTTGATTTTTATACAGATTTTTTAAAAGTCTACAATATTTTTTTTTTACATGCTTAATTTTGTTCGTTTTATTTACTCAGCTGCATCTATTAGACCCCTTTCACACTGAGCCAGTATTCGGGTGTTTTAGCACTAGAAATAGCCTCTAAAAAGCTCATGAAACTGCATCCCTTTCAGTGCAATGAGTACTTTCACACTGGGGCGATGCGCTTGCGGAACTTTAGAAAGAGTCCTGCAAGCAGGATCTGGGGCGGGTTGGGAGCGCTATAAATAGCGCTCCTAAAACACACCTGCCTATTGAAAATTAATGGGCAGCACTTCCAAAGCACTTTAAAAGCGCATTAAAAACTGTACTTTTTTCCCTTTAAAAAAAAAAAAAAAACGCCTAAAAAGTGTTGCAAAAAACCGCCGGGAGCTTTAGCAGCGCTAAAGTGTGAAAAGGGTCTTATATGGCTTTTGATTCACAAGGAAAATCTAATAAGTCTAATATTTTCCATTTACTTTTTAAAGCTGCCACTTTGGCAAAGTTTCCTGGGACTTCAAACGTGTGATCAGTGACGCTCTTACGAGAACAATTCCGGTGTTGAAATATCACCTGAAGGGAAACATCGGGAACCATCAGAATACCACAAATAAACTTGTATGTCATTTACCACAGTTAACACCACTTTCTATTCTCTGTGTTGTAGTGTTTGTATATTTACATGATAATAAAGTTGTGTGTATTGTACTGTGTTATCGTTTTTATTTCCAAATATTTTGCTGGTTTTATAGGCCTACAATATATAAAATACAATATATAAATGCACAGCATTTCAAAATGTAATAGGAATGTATTTTTTTTTATTTTACATTCAGTACATTTATATTTTAAAATATATTTTAAAAAACATTCTTAATATATTTTTTCCCAAATATATTGCCATATATTTGAAATGCTACAATTTTGGCCAGATTCAATATATTTCAAAAATATATTTCAATATATTTGTGAATATATTGGGTAATGCATTGTGAAATATGTTGCAAATATATTCATAAATATATGTTAAATGCATTTAGCAATATATTTATGCAGCCATAAATATATTGCAAAGTGCATTTTGGAATGCATTGTGAATGTATTCAGAAATATATGTTAAATGTACTTCTGAATGCATTTAGCAATATATGTTTGAATATATTCACAATGCATTCCAAAATGCATGTTGCAATATATTTATGGCTGCATAAATATATTGCTAAATGCATTCAGAAGTACATTTAACATATATTTATGAGTATATTTGCAACATATTTCACAATGCATTTCCCAATATATTCAATAATATATTCACAAATATATTGAAATATATTTTTGAAATATATTGAATCTGGCCAAAATTGTAGCATTTCAAATATATTGCAATATATTTGGGAAAAATATATTTAGAATGTTTTTTTTAAATATATTTAAAATATATTTTTCTTCCACGTGGGATAGCACCGATCGCTATAAAAATGCCAATAGTCCCAAAAATGTGTCCGAAGTGTCCACCAATAATGTTGCAGTACCAATAAAAATCGCTGATCGCCGCCGTTACTAGTAAAAAAAAAAAAAATATTAATAAAAATTAGGGCTGCGGAAATTAACGATTAATTGTTCGATTAATCGTTAATTTCTTTGATCGAGTAAAATAATTTTGATCGACGATCCGCGGAGTGAGCTCCGCGGTCTCGCCGATAGGAAAGACCGCGGCTTCGGCCTAGCTCGGGAGCCGCGGCCATCTTGGTCCACCCGGCGGCAACCAAGTAGCGGCGCGCTGACGTCATCATCACCCGCCCGCCTGCTTGCATCTTCCCTGGGACGTGTCAGCTACTCTCCGGACGGGTCCTCCTGGTAAGGGAGGATAAACATCATCGTGTAAAGAAAAGCATGGGGGCAGACATGTAAGGAAAAGCATGGGGGCAGACATGTAAGGAAAAGCATGGGGGCAGACATGTAAGGAAAAGCATGGGGGCAGACATGTAAGGAAAAGCATGGGGGCAGACATGTAAGGAAAAGCATGGGGACAGACATGTAAGGAAAAGCATAGGGGCAGACATGTAAGGAAAAGCATGGGGGCAGACATGTAAGGAAAAGCATGGGGGCAGACATGTAAGGAAAAGCATGGGGGCAGACATGTAAGGAAAAGCATGGGGGCAGACGTGTATATGAAAAGCATGGGGGCAGACGTGTATATGAAAAGCATGGGGGCAGACGTGTAAAGAAAAGCATGGGGGCAGACGTGTAAAGAAAAGCATGGGGGCAGACGTGTAAAGAAAAGCATGGGGGCAGACGTGTAAAGAAAAGCATGGGGGCAGACGTGTAAAGAAAAGCATGGGGGCAGACGTGTATATGAAAAGCATGGAGGCAGACGTGTATATGAAAAGCATGGGGGCAGACGTGTATATGAAAAGCATGGGGGCAAATGTGTATATGAAAAGCATGGGAGGCAGATGTGTATAGAAAAGCATGGGGGCAGATGTGTATAGAAAAGCATGGGGGCAGATGTGTATAGAAAAGCATGGGGGCAGATGTGTATAGAAAAGCATGGGGGCAGATGTGTATAGAAAAGCATGGGGGCAGATGTGTATAGAAAAGCATGGGGGCAGATGTGTATAGAAAAGCATGGGGGCAGATGTGTAAAGAAAAGCATCTGCCCCATGCTGTAATAGACACATCTGCCCCCATGCTGTAATAGACACATCTGCCCCCATGCTGTAATAGACACATCTGCCCCATACTGCAAGAATATATACATCTGCCCCTATGTTGTAATGTACACATGGGGGCAGATGTGTATATTCTTGCAGTATGGGGGCAAATATGTATATTCTTGCAGTATGGGGGCAAACTGTATATTACAGCATGGGGGGCAAATGTGTGTATATTACAGCATGGGGGGCAGATGTGTATATTCTTGCAGTATGGGGGCAGATGTGTACATTAAAGCATGTGGTCAAATGTGTATATTACAGCAGATGTGTGTGTATATTACAGCATGGGGGCAGATGTGTGTATATTTTACAGCATGGGGGTAGATGCTGTAATATACACATCTGCCCCCATACTGCAAGAATATACACATCTGCCCCCATGCTGCCCCCACATTTACCACTGACTAATGCAGAGTTGCAATGCAAGGAGATCAGCTAAAAGTAGTTGTATCTGTATGTGCGTTAATTAATCGAAATTAGTCGATTAATCGATTAAAAAAAAAAACGATTAATCGAACACAAAAATTTTAATCAGTCACAGCCCTAATAAAAATGCCATAAAACTATCCCCTATTTTGTAAACGCTATAACTTTTGCGCAAACCAATCAATAAAGGCTTATTGCGTTTTTTTCGTTTTTTTTTTAATGAAAAATATGTAGAAGAATACGTATCGGCCTAAACTGAGGAAAAAATTGTTTTTTTTATATATATTTTTGGGGAATATTTATTATAGCAAACAGTAAAAAATATTCTTTTTTTTTTTAATTGTTGCTCTTTTTGTTTATAGCGCAAAAACTAAAAACCGCAGGGGTGATCAAATACCACCAAAAGAAAGCTCTATTTGTGGGGAAAAAAGGACGCCAATTTTATTTGGGAGACACATCGCACGACCGCGCAATTGTCAGTTAAAGCGACGCAGTGCCGAATCTCAAAAAGTGGCCTGGTCTTTGACCAGCAATATGGCCCAGGGCTTAAGTGGTTAATTTTTTATAACTATATTTGTTGTGTAACAACAAACAACTTTTGAAAAGCTTACACTGCCATTTTGTATTTATTTATAACACTTTCTGCCATCAAACAAACAAACACACATTTTGCTCGTATATATAACAAGAACTGAAAATACATATTTGTTTTTTTTAACACAGACAAGCAAATGAAGCAGTTGTTGAACACGGTTTCTGTATCTGTCTGTTCTCATAAACAATAGCAAACATAAGTAACGTTTTCAAAGATGTGTCAAAGCACAGTGTATCATTTTCAACCAAATGTAAAGCGCATCAAATTATTTTAACGGCTTGTCAAGTTGCTCTTTTTAAAGGATGTCAGCAGCGTGACAGAACACGTCGTGGGTTCCAAATCTTCCTTCATCATGTTCTGTCACAAGTCTACTCGCTGTTGATATTCTGGGAGAGCAGGAAAGTTTACACGAGCTCCGGAGTGTTTTCTTTAAAAAACGCTGTCTTCCTGGCTCTACGGCTCTGAGGATATAATTAGAAAGAAAAAAAATGATGGCGTTTGTGAAAAACGTGAAGTGCCAAGAGACTTTTTGATTAAAAAAAGTCACACTTTGTAAAATGTTGGTGCTGTTTGCATTGTACTTGTGCAGAATAAAAATATAAATGGGATGATGGATTAACGGGATTCAATAAAACTCTATGGGCCAGATTCAGGTAGAAGAGCGGATCTTCATTTTGGAGTAACGTTTGTCATTTACGTTACTCCGCCGAAACTTTAGGAGCAAGTACTGTTATTCACATAGCACTTGCTCCTAAAGTTGCGGCGGCGTAGCGAAAATGAGCCGGCGGAACTCAAATTGGGCGGGTAAGGGGCGTGTATTATTTAAACTAGGCGCGATCCCGCGGCGAACGTACTGCGCATGCGTCGACTGTCAGTACGCATGCTCCAAATTCTGTCAGTGAACGTCAATGACGTCAATCCCCATTCACGGACGTTTTACGCAAACGACGCTAAACGTTTTAAATTTGACGCGATGACGACGGCCATACTTAACATAGGATACTCCACCTAGGGGGCATGTTTTTCTTTACGCCGCGTATTGCTTATGGAAACGTCGGAAAGTCACTGCGTCGGGCCCGCGTACGATCGTGAATTTCCGTCTCTCGCTGATTTACATATTCTTGGCGTAAATCAGCGGTAACGCCCCGAGCGCCTATTTTAAAATTGCAGTTCCGATACGACGGCGAAATACAATTACGCCGCTCGTATCTGAACTCAATCCCAGCGTATCTTGTTTTCTGACTACAGAAAACAGATAAGCCGGCTCAAAGTGTGAGGCGGCGTACACACGACCGAGGTTCTCGCTGGATACCAGCGAGAACCTCGCTGGAAGCTGCATTCCAGCGAGGACCTCGGCCGTGTGTACGCTCTCGGCGAGCATCCCGTCGGGAATGCCGTCGAGCAGAAATAGAGAGCATGTTCTCTATTTGCTCGACGGCCCGCCTGGATGAATGGCTGGTTGCCATTCCCGACGGGCGGGTCGCCGATTTCGACGGCCGGCAGAGAACCTCGACGGGCGGAACGATGTGTTCTGCCCGTCGAGGTTCTCTGCCGTGTGTACACGGCCTTAGTTATGCTGGCGAATCACTGATACTCCAGCGTAACTCTACCTGAATCTGGCCCTATGATTTGGGGAAAAAAGCCCCAGTATGTTATTACTGAACTTGGCTTGTGTTCTATGAGGAGACTTGGCAAAAAAAAAAGCCAAAAGTCTAAATAAGTGGTATGTTTAACCACTTGCTTACTGGGCATATAAACCCTCTTCGTGCCCAGGCGAAATTTCAGCTTCCGGCACTGCTTCGCTTTAACTGACATTTGCGCGGTCGTGTGACGTGGCTCCCAAACAAAATTTACGTCCTTTTTTTCCCACAAATAGAGCTTTATTTTGGTGGTATTTGATCGCCCGTGCGGTTTTTATTTTTTGTGCTATAAACAAAAAAAGGCTGACAATTTAAAAATATATATATATATATATTTTACTTGTTGCTATAATAAATATCCAAAAAAAAAAAAAACAATTTTTTTCTCAGTTAAGGCCGATACGTATTCTTCTACGTATTTTTGTAAAAAAAAAAAAAAAAAAAAATTGCAATACGCGCCTGCATTGCACAAAAGTTATAGCGCCTACAAAATAGGGGACAGAATTATGATTTTCTTTTACTATTTTTTTTTACTAGTAATGGCGGCGATCTGCGATTTTTATTGGGACTGCAACATTACGGCGGACACATCGAACACTTTTGACACATTTTTGGGACCATTCACATTTATACAGCGATTAGTGCTATAAAAATGCACTAATTACTGTATAAATGTGACTGGCAGTAAAGGGGTTAACACTAGGGGGGCATGGAAGGGGTTAAATGTATTCCCTGGGTGTGTTCTTACTGTGGGGGGAGGGAAATGACTGATGCTGTGTCCCTATGTACAAGGGAAACAGCATCTGTCTCCTCTCCCTGACAGGACGTGGAGCTCTGTGTTTACACACAGAGCTCCACGTCCCTGCTCTGTCACCGCTGATCGCGTGTACCTGATGGACACCGCGGCCGCCGGGTACATGCATCGAATCCTCAGCGATGCAACGACACTGTTTTTCCCCGCTGCGCGCCACCCAGTGGCGCGCGCGGGGAATTAAAAAAAACATGTCATCCAAAGACGTGATCCCGGCACTTCAGGTCCGCACTATGGATGTCTTTTGTCTATAGCGCGGATCTGTAGTGGTTAAAGCATATGTAGTGTTTTTTTTTTTAAATAGTTATTAAAGGGTTTGTAAAGGTACATTTTTTTTCCTAAATAGCTTCCTTTACCTTAGTGCAGTCCTCTTTCACTTACCTCACCTTCCATTTTGCTTTTAAATGTCCTTATTTCTTCTGAGAAATCCTCACTTCCTGTTCTTCTGTCTGTAACTCCACACTGTAATGCAAGCCTTTCTCCCTGGTGTGGAGTGTCATGCTTGCCCCCTCCCTTGGACTACAGGAGAATCAGGACACCCACTAACACACAGCTCCTTTCTCTATCTGCAACGTAAAGAGCATCCTGACTCTCCTGTAGTCCAAGGGAGGGGGCGAGCACAATACTCCACACCAGGGAGAAAGCCTTGCATTACTGTGTGGAGTTACACATTGAAACAAGAGAAACAAAGTGGGTGTTTTAAGTTGGCCTGCTGGTATCGTGATTGTCCAATTACACACGAAAAAAAAAAAAGATATATAAAAATACATAACTTTTATTGTACAGCAATTAAAACATCTTAAAAACATATAAATGGATCCACATATAAAACCATACAGAAAAAGGAAGAATTACTGTCCAGTGCAATGGTTCAATGACACGCTTTGTGGTAACATGTCGTTTCTTCAGATTGCTAAATATGCTTGTGACAGTTAATGCAATACAAAGTTCATATATAAAAACAGTTAAACAAAGGGTGAAAAACAATGTAGTGTCCATTTACACAATCACATTAGCGCAAAGAACAGTTCAACGTATTTAAAAGTGTCTATAATAAAAATAAAAATGTCCAACAATAATAAATGCAAATATCAAAAAATCAACTGTCAAAGTAGTGCAGCTCTTCATAAAGTGGAACATATTGAACGCCGTAGATCCTTCACCAAAGTTCCAAAGTGCCAATCCACACCCTTATAGAATGGGGCTCACCAGATTGTAGATTTCAATCGCATGTGTGATTAAATCACTTTAAAGGGGTTGTAAAGGTTTCCATTTTTTTTTAAAAACAAACATACCATACTTACCTTGGCTGTGCAGTTAGTTTTGCACAGAGTGGCCTTGATCCTCGTCTTCTGGGGTCCCTCAGCGGCTGTCTCGCCTCCTGCCCGCATCAGCTAACCCCCCTAGGAAGCTCTTTACCAAGGGGGTTACCTTGTGAGCGTGCTCCCGAGACCTGTATTCAACGTCCATAGCCGCCAACTACAGGACTCGGCCCCGCCCCCGGCCCTCTCATCATTGGAGTTGATTGACAGCAGTGCAAGCCAATGGCTGCGCTGCTATCAATCTATCCAATGAAGTGCCGAGAAGCCAGCGCATTCATGACACAGGACTTTTGAGGGCTCAGGTAAGTAAATGGGGGGCTGGGGGGGGCTGTAAGCATTGGATGTTTTTTCACCTTGCAGGGGTTTCAAACTAAATTTTATCATGGGCCGCATCAACATTATGCTTGCCCTCAAAAGGGCCGGTTGTATCTGTAAGATTAGAAGTCCAGCGCAAACGTGAAGCTTTACAACCCCTTTAAGCTTTTTTGCAGATGTTCAACCCAATCTCCACTCAGATCTCATAAGATTCAAATGGAGGACAGCAATCTTTGTGGGCGCTCCGATGCAGGCTGCTGTCTTCAGACGATCTCAGTCCACACACATAGGTTTCAGATGGCAGATGAAAGTTTGTCCCCTGAGATGGAAGGATGAATGGAGCTGAGACTTCCTCTGTCCGCCACTCTCAACCTGTCCTTTCCCTATCCTGGCCTCTCCCCAGGACAGGCTGAGAGTGGTAGACAGAGGAAGTCTCAGGTCTATTCATCTCTCCGTCCAGTGGCGTCACTAGGGGGTGGCTATTGGGGGAAATAGAAGGAAAAGGTAAGTGAACCAACAGTGCACTAGCTTAAAGGGGTAGTTCCCCCAAAAACCTTTTTTTTAGCATTTATTCAGGCTCGTTATGTCAAGGGGAATCATTTTTTTTTTTTTTAGAAATGAAGCCGTACTTACCGTTTTACAGATGCATCGTCTCCGACGCTTCCGGGTATGGGCTCCGACTATAGGCGTGCCTATTTGATTGACAGGCTTCCGAGGTCGCATACATCGCGTCACGATTTTCCGAAAGTAGCCGAACGACGGTGCGCAGGCGCAGTATAGAGCCGCACCGTCGCTCGGCTTCTTTCGGCTACTCGTGACGCGATGTATGCGACCGTCGGAAGCCTGTCAATCAAATAGGCACGCCCAGACCAGACGATCATACCCGGAAGCGACGGAGACGATGCATCTGTAAAACGGTAAGTATTGCTTCGTTTCTAATAAAAAACTACCCGATTCCCCTTGACATAACGAGCCTCATGCAATGTTAAAAAAAGGTTTTTGGGGGAATTACCCCTTTAAAGGAACCTATTTAGAAAATAAAAAAACAAACCTGGTGCCCATACCCCAGAGTCTCTTACTGCAGGGGTCCTTGCCTGACCAGAGAGCCATGGCCTCTCTGCAGCCAGGTGGCGAGTGCAGTGTGCAGACAGGCAGCATGAGAGAGCCGGGCAGGTGGATGAGAGTAGTAAACAGGCGGTCGAGCAGAGATGGCATCATCTCTCTCCGCCCGCCCTGCATCACCACTATTCTGCCCTCACAGCCAGGCATCTTGAATGTCTGAGATGCTGCTGTGATGATTGAAGCGCCAACACCAGCCATTGTCTGCGAAAAATTGCTTACCACCCACGTGCCCTCCCCCCCCCCCGACCGGGGCCTGCAAAAAGCTTGGTGACCGCTGCATCCCAGTGCGCATGCTCACAATTTCCGTCGGCACCACTTCCTTGGAAACGACAGGGCAATGTGTTCCGTTGGACGTTTAAATGTGCCCGTAGATGCGCCATTCTGGCACTAAAGTATATCCTGTTCCCCCTCCCCGCAGTGAAGTTACTTTTGTTCTGAGATGGCTGCTCCCGTTCCCCACAAACACAGGAGAAAGCTGAACTTTAAAGGCCAGGAGCTGTCAGCCGTCATCTCGGCTATGGAGACCTATGATGTCTTCCTCCATGGCTGTAAAAGTTGACAGACAAGCATGGACAGAGGTGTTGTCCTGCAAGTGGGGGTGCTCAGCTAGCTCTTATCGTCGGTAACGCTGCTGTAGCTGCTCTCCTGCTGACCTGTGGCCGTCTGGAGTAAAGATAAAGCAGCTATTTGTAGAAATAACTTTGCGACGGATGGACGACATATGCGCGGCGCATGTAGCCAGCGTATGGTGCTAATTTGTTCGAGAATTGGGAAATCTCCCTCATTTGCATATTTGCAGGGGAAATCAATTGGCGCGACTGATGCGCCAAGCGAAACTATGCGCTGACGATACTCTGGCGTCGGAAAGTTAAGCCGGTTGGGGAAAGCCCGTTTTCTGTCGCATCTAGTTTGGTGGGTATGGCCGCGGAGATACAACGGCGCATCTTGACAGTTACGCGGCGCATATCGAAATACTCCAGCGCAACTCTACCTGAATCTGGCCCTATGTGTGGACTGAGATCGTCCGGAGACAGCAGCCTGCATCAGAGCGCTTACATAGAGAGCTGTCATCCATTTGGAGATGGAGATTGGGTTGAACATCTGTGATGAGGCTATGTAATATAAGCACCCAGGTGTATTCTTAGGTAATGCAATACAACACTTCAGTGACCCGTCAGATCTGAGAGAGAAACCCAAATTCACACATGAAAGAGCTAGAAAGTGTATCATAAAGCTTAAATTGATTTAATAACACGATTGAAATCTACAATATGGTGAGCCTCATTCTATAAGGTTGTGGATTGACACTTGTGCACTTTGGTGAAGGATCTAGAATGTTCAAAATGTTTCACTTTATGAAGAGTTGCTCTACTTTCACAATTGATTTTTTAATATTTTAATTTATTTATGATGGACATTTTTTTAAATAAAAATATTTATTAAAGACACTTTTGAATAAGTTTCATTGGTTCTTTGCGCTACTGTGATTGTGTAGATTGACACTACATTGTTTTTCACCCTTTGTTTAGCTATTTGTATTTTAAGTAGCAGCACATTTATTTCGTTTAATAGTGCAGTGCTTATATGAGAACATATATAAAAACAATCTAAGAAACAAAACGAGAAAGTTCAGTTCGTCTCAGGTTGTGGGGAGGCAAAAACAAAGACCAAAAATGGATGGAGCCAGTTCATCTTAGCAGCTTATTGCTGAGTGGTTGTACTGTAGGTGTTTAAATGTATGGCAGATATACACTATAGTACTCCTGCCTTTTACACGCACGTGAACTTTAATGGCATCCCAGTCTTAGTCCGTAGGGTTGAATATTGAGTTGGCCCACCCTTTACAGCTACAACAGCTCATCTCTTCTAATTCATCCCGAAGGTGTTCTATCGGGTTGAGGTCAGGACTCTGTGCAGGGCAGTCAAGTTATTCCACACCAAACTTGTTCATTCATTTCTTTATGCATTTTGCTTTGTGCACTGATCCAAATCATTTGGTGGAGGGGGATTATGGTATGGGGTTGCTTTTCAGGGCTTAGGTTGGCCTTTTAGTTCCAGTGAAGGAAACTCTTAAGGCGTCAGCATACCAAGACATTTTGGACAATTTCATGCTCCCAACTTTGTGGGAACAGTTTGGCAATGGCCCCTTCCTGTTCCAAAATGACTGCGCACCAGTGCACAAAGCAAGGTCCATAAAGACATGGATGAGCGAGTTTGGGGTGGAGAAACTTAACTGGCCTGCACACAGTCCTGGTCTCAAGCCAATACAACACCTTTGGGATGAATTAGAGCGGAGACTGCACACCAGACCTTCTCATTTACATCAGTGCCTGACCTCCCAAATGAGCTACTGGAAGAAAGGTCACACATTCCCAAAGACACACTCCAAAACCTTGTGGACACCCTTTCCAGAAGAGTTGAAGCTGTTATAGCTGCAAAGAATGGGCCAACTCAATATTGAACCCTACGGACTAAGACTGGGATGCCATTTTAATTTCACGTGCGTGTAAAGGCAGGTGTCCCAATTAATTTTGACAATATAGGGGTAGATTCACGTACATCGGCGCATCTTTGTGCGGGCGTAGCGTATCTTCTTTACGCTACGCCGATGCAACGTTGAGAGGCAAGCATGATATTCACAAAGAAAATGCGCTGGCATAGCGTATAGTTGTCGGCGTAAGCCGATGTAAGTCAAAGTAGGTGGAAATGGGCTGGAAGTGGGCGTGATATAATATAATGAAGCGTGACCCCGTGCAAATGTTGGGCTAAGCTTCAAAAAACGAACTGTGCATGTGTCGTCTCTTGGACGCATCCCAGTGCGCATGCTCACAATCACGTCAAAATAACTGCCTAAGATACGTCGAAACACTGCCTACAACGTGAACGTAACCTACGCCCAGCCCTATTCATGTACTACGTAAACGGTGTACACTATGTAAAATTTGACGGCGCCCGTTCCCTGGTTCATACCTTTGCATGGGTTGTGCCTCCTATATGAGGAATAACTTTACAGGACATAAAACATGCGCCGGACGCATCTACGTTCATGAATCGGCGTCTTTCCCTCATTTGCATATCTGAATCGAAACTTCCATATGCATCCAGCGTAAATATGCGCCCACGATACGCCGGCGTAGGAAAGTTGGTGCTTTTTCATGGTGGCCATGAATAAGCACTGACCAAGTGTAAAACGCGTCGGCTGTTTACGATTCTTGCTGTGTATTTGCGGTGTTTGCTTATGTTTCTTCAATAAAGACAACTCGAGAGTTCTTTGGTGTGTGGCCGTCCATCCGTTTTCTACTACTTCCATTGCCCAGTGCATTGCCAGAACCCATATTCACCTGGATTTATCCATTGATTGCACTCGGATCCTCCCTAGAGCGGTGAACCCTTTTCGTAGGAAGTTACGTCGGTCGGAAGAAGCCTATTTTTCTACGTAACTTAGTTTGTGGGTCCGGCGCGTAGATACGACGGCGCACATTTGTACTTACGCGGCGTATCTGTAGATACGGCGGCGTAAGTGCTACGTGAATCCGGGCCATAGTGTATGTGCTCATGAGTGCAGAGCTGCAATAATATGTGTCTTTTATATCTGACTGGCATTTAGTTTTAACACTTTACATTAAAATTAATTTTAGAAAAGGGGACCTTCCATAAATTCTGTATTGCGAATAGACCCTATAACCAGTTCAATGAGGGGATTCAATTGAGACAGCTATCTACTGCAAACATCTGCTCACCATTGAGAATCTGAGTATGAGATTACAGATTTTCTCATTGCCTTTTCTGCAGCCTTGAAATAAAGAACATGACATTATTTAGAATACGAAGAAAGGATTTTGCAACGCAGAAGGCCTTGGCCCCAACCCCTCTTTATATTCACAATCCATACTATTACCTCATCTCGCTGGGAATATAACCCAGCACTTTTTGTGCTGTTTAAAATTTCAGACCGTGTGCTTTAATGGAGCCAATTATGCATGTTATTAAACTAATTTATACAGGCACTAGCACCGAAGCAGTATCAGTAGAAGTAATTTACCCAATAATACAGTCTTTTTTAATAATTTCCTTCTAAAGTGCTTGTTCCCAGAGACATTAAAGTTATTACGTATATATTTATTCCAGATGAAATATTAGTTTACAAATAATTTTCTGTTATTACCTTGTAGCACATATTAAGTTGAGCACCTTATCAAATTAAGATTTAAAAAAATAATAATAATAAAGTATGTTATTTTCTTATCCAACCAAAAAAGTATTGCAGTACGACTCCTGTTAAAGGTGTAAGAAACTAGAATGAAATGCTTAAAGCATCATTTCACTCTTAAATTAGTAAATTCAACACCATGGGCCAGATTCAGGTAGAGTTAGGCTGGCGGATCAATGGATCCGCCAGCCTAACTGTCACTTTAAGCCGGCGTTTTTGTTTTCTGTAACCAGAAAACAAGAAACGCCGGGTTGGAGTTCCGATGCGATCGGCGCAATTGAATTTCGCCATCGCATCGTTACTTCAACTTAAAAATGGCGCCGGGGGCGTTCCCGCCGATTTACGCTAAAAAAATATGTTAATGAGCGTGAATCGGCAATTCACGATCTTTTTCGGGCGTGACGCAGTGACTTTACGACGTTTCCGGAAGCGATACGCGGCGTATAGATAAAGCAGCCCCCTAGTGGAGTATCCTATGTTAAGTATAGGCGTCGTCATCACGTCGGAAAAAAAAAATATTGCGTCGTTTACGTAAAACTTTCATGAATGGGGATGTGACGTCATTGACGTTCACTCACAGAATTTGGCGCATGCACACTGGGATGCATTGACACTCGACGCATGCGCAGTACGTTCGCCGCGGGATCGCGCTTAGTTTTAATAATACACGCCCCGTACCCGCCCAATTTGAATTCCGCCGGCTCATTTGCGATGCGCTGCCGCAACTTTAGGAGCAAGTGCTTCATGAATAACAGCACTTGCTCCTAAAATTTCGGCAGAGTAACGTAAATGAGAAGCGTTACTCCAGAGCAAAGATGCTCTGATCTACCTGAATCTGGCCCCATCTGTTTATCACATTCGCCCACAAAATAATTCGATTTTTTTAATGTATTTGCCTTGGTGAAGATTTCCAGACTGTTTTCTTAATGTCTAGGTGAAAATTGTCTATTTACATTATATGGCGGAAGGCTTATGGACACCTAGCCATCACACCTATGGTATATGAGCTTACTGGACACCCCATTCTTAATCATGGACATTAATGTGGAGTTTGCCACCCTTTGTGGCTATAATCTCTACCACCCTTCTGGGAAGGCTTGCCACAAGATTTTGGGGTGTTTCTGTGTAATTCAGGTGTTGATGTTAGACTAAAGACCAGTCTTACAAACAGCATTGCAATTCACTTCAAACATGTTTACTGGGTTAAAGGGGTAGTAAAGGTTGTTTTTTTATTTTCTTAATAGGTTCCTTTAAGCTAGTGCATTGTTGGTTCACCTACCTTTTCTTTCAATTTCCTTTCTAAATGTTTTTTTTTATTTTTCTCAATTTCTCATTTTCTGTTTCTCCTCAGTAAGCTCGCCCCTATCATCCGAGCTGTTCTGGCTGGGGGTTAGTCAGCACGCTTGCCCCCTCCCTTGGGGCTACATCCCTCCTGGGAGATGCTGTGAACGCGTCTCCCGGCAGGGATGTAGTCCCAAGGGAGGGGGCGAGCACATTGACTAACCCCCAGCCAGAACAGCTCTGATGATGGGGGCAAGCTTACTGAGGAGAAAAAGGAAGTGAGCAATTTAGACAAATTAAAAAAAAAACATTTAGAAGGGAAATCGAAGGAAAGGGTAAGTGAAACAACAATGCACCAACTTAAAGGAACCTATTTAGAAAATAAAAAACAAACCTTTACAACCCCTTTAAGGGCAGGGCTCTGTGCACGATACTCAGGTTCCTCCACACCAAATTCATCAAACCATGACTTTAGGGAGTTGACTTTGCACCTAGGCACACATCCATGTTAGAACCGAGAAGGGCCTTCACCAAAATGTTGGAAGAGCCCAATTGTGGCAAATGCCTTTGTATGAAATCTGCATCCCAATAGAGCTTGTCTGCAGAAGGAAGCATGAAGTGCTCCAAAAATCTCCTGGTAGACGGCTGCGTTGACCCTGGACTTAATGAAGCACAGAGGACCAACACCAGCAGATGACATGGATCCCCAAATCATCACAGACTGTGGAAACATCACACTGGACTTCAAGCATCTTGCAGGTTGTGCCTCTCCATTCTTCTTCTATACTCTGGCTCCTTGGTTTCTAAATGAGATGCAAAATTTGTTCTCATTAGAAAAGAGGACTTTGGACCACTGATCAACAAACCAGGTCTGTTTTTCTTTAGCCCAGGTAAGACGCTTTGGATGTTTGTTGTTCAGGAGGCTTGACAAGAGGGATACGACATTTAAAGCTCATGTCCAGGATCTGTCTGTGTGTGGTGGCTCTTGATGCACTGACTCCAGCCTCAGTCCACTCCTAGTGAAAGTCCCCAAAACTTTTAAATGGCCTTTTCCTGACAATCCTCTCCAGGCTGCGGTCATCCCTGCTGCTTGTGCACCTTTTTCTTCCACACTTTTCCCTTCCACATAACTTTCTATTAATGTGCTTTGATACAGCACTTTGGGAACATCCAACTTCTTTTGCAATTACCTTTTGAGGCTTTCCCTTCTTATGGAAGGTGTCAATGATGGTTTTCTGCACAACTGTCAGGTCAGCAGTCTTTCCCATGATTGTGATTCCTCCTGAACCAGACTAAGAGACCATTTAAAGGCTCATGAACACTTTGCAGATGTTATGGCTTAATTAGTTGATTAGAGTGGGACACGTTGAGCCTAGAATATTGAACCTTTCCACACAATTCAAATTTTCTGAGCTTGAATCACGGCTTGAACTATCTTGCTTGGCATGTAATGAGTCTATCTCATATATTAGTTTCATCTTTTAAGTTGCATTAGTGAAATAAATGAACTTTTACATGCTATTCAATTTTTTCGCGTTTCACCTGTTTATGATATGCTGCTAGCCAACCTCCCCACAAGGGGAACCAGTCATTGCCCAACCATTATTATCTATTTTCCCTTTTAGAGAGAATTGATGTCCCAAGTGTCTGACTCCTCATCCATCTAAGCAAGTATGCTCAGTTGAACTAAGCATGCATTTTAGTGTTCAGCAGCTAATGGACTTGAACTTAAACATTAAGACCAACTATTTTCTCATGTGTACAACTCCTTTAACTAATACTTAGTGTTCATTAGTGTTGCTCACGAATATTCGCATTGCGAATATTCGTTACGAATATTGCATATTCGAGTATTTGCGAATAAATCGAATATTGCGGTGAATATTCGCTATTGCGAATATTCATATTTTTTCAAATTTATTTTTAAAACAGATCACATCCTAGTAATCTCTATCGACGTCTAAAAGCATTGCTGGTATGATTAGAGACCCTGGGCCGAGTAGCTGAGGCGATCCTTTTATGTTGCCGAATATTCGCAATGCGAATATTCGTATTACGAATATTCGCGAATACTTTCTCTGCCCTTCTGTGTATATATAAAAAAAAAAATTAGCTTTAGTTTAGTCATATAAGTTTGTGTAAGTAGAGGTAGTGTTTAGTGCATGTTAGTTTAGTAATCCAGGAAACGATCTCCGTTTTCGCGTGTTGACGAGAATTTCGCAATCAATTTCGCATTCGCATTAGCGAAATTTCGTATTCGCATTATCACGAATATTCGATATTAACGAATATTTCGCGAATATTCTTCTATATATTCGTGAAATATCACAAAATCGAATATGGCGTATTCCGCTCATCACTAGTGTTCATGTTTGAAATATGTGGCATGATATAATTTTACATAGAAACTTGCAGTTTTTAAAATGTTTGAAAAGACAAATACATTTTAGGTTTGTGAGAAAGAGGTATCTGGATCCAGCAAATCAGGTCACCTGCTATTTTCCAGGTTGTCATGTTGCATTGAATTTAACAGAAATCAACAGCGACTTCAGATTAAAACAAAAAAATCTTTTTTAACAATATTAAATTACAACATATCTTGTGTAGCAATTGTATACACTATGGGCCATATTCAGAACGCTATTTACGCAGCGTATCTATAGATACGCTGCGTAAATACTAAGAATAGCCGCCGTATCTTTTTTTGCTATTCTGAAAAGAAGATACGCCGGCTTTGTTCTAAGATACGAGCGGCGTAATTCACTTACACCGTCGTATCTTAGTTGCATTATTACGCTGGCCTCTAGGTGGCGTTTACGTCGATTTCTCATTTGCCTATGCAAATGAGAAAGATACGGCGATTCACGAGCGGACTTGCGACGGCGCGTCGTTTTATTACGCCGTTTACGTAAGCGTTAGACGGCGTAAGGTTACCCCTGCTATAGCAGGTGCAGCCAATGTTAAGTATGGACATCGGGGACCGCGTCGAATTTGCCGTTGGCTACGTCGTTTGTGTAACTCGTTCGGAAATTGGGGCTCGATGTTCACGTCGTTTACATTGATAAAAATCGACGTGATTTTGCGCATGCGCACTGGGAACGCATGCACCGTCCAAAGAAAATGTGAATGACGTGGGGTCATGATTCATTTACATGAATCACGCCCCCACTCCATTCATTTGTATTGCGCGGCCTTACGCCGTGCAGTTTACACTACGCCGCCGCATAGTATGGAGCAAGTGCTTTCTGAATAGGCACTTGCCCATAATATTTGCGGTGGCGTAGTGTAAACACCATACGCTACGCCGCCGGACAGATACGCAAAAGGTACCTGAATCGGGCCCTATATTAGCGTTTTTGATTTCTAAACTTTTCCCATAAAATTGAGGTTATCCTTTAAAGGAGAAGTACAGCCAAACCAAGAAAAAGTTTGCCCATGGGACTTTGTAGAGTGATGCCAGAGTAAAATAATTGACAAAATATAAAAAAAAATACAAACTTTATTTCATAATGCAAAAAAAAAAAAAAACACACTTCAGTGTTAGCTGATCATCAAAAAACAGGAGACAACATGTCAACAGAATACATATATATATTGCTAGTATTGATGTATAAGCATAGTTATACCAGCATGTAATTCATAGGGATTGTAATCTTTACATATTTCGTGGGACAAGGCCCACTTCTTCAGGAGACAGACAAGATTGATCTACTGTAAGTGTACATCTGTGGAAAGACCATGGCATAGCCAGAAAACAAAAAGTTTATTAAAAGCCACTGAATAATATTCTAAATTAAAATTGCATCTGCTAGGATTAAGATGTACCCATAGGTGTGGGAAAACATACTCACACATAAGTTAATAAAATCAAAGGTGTGCCATAGTAACCGCCAAAAATGTGGTAAAAAAAAAAACAGGAATCCAGCAAGTTAATGGCAGTGGGTGAATCTGAGGATGGAGCAAACAAAAGAAGCAAAAATGCACTACCCTTAAAGAAACAAATGGGACAGGAAATAAGACAAATCATAATATTCCCTATGCACACGTCCATGGAAATGGCTGTAATAATGCTGGGTGCTGTAATGACGACAGGCTAGAAACCACTGATAATCTGATTAGAGAAATGTCATGAGCACACCATGGATTCCTCAGAAGGGTCCAAAGCTTTATTCACAAGGTCACAAGGTAAACATACAACAATGTTTCAGAGCCACGCAGGGACACTTCTTCACTTGCCTGATGAAGGGGCCCTGAGTGACTCCGAAACGTTGTCGTATGTCATGTGTACAAAAGGAAATATTTAGTGAAGCAAAAAGGGAGTGAATTTGAATCGGACCATGAAGAATATGCATGCTGGAAACATGCACTGGGGGGGGGGGGGCTCTGAAAGTGTGCAAGTGATGACATGAGAAGAGTGAGTGTGCAAGTAATGAGAAAGAACCAGAATGAAAAGTAGTGGTGAGATCATAGAATGAAAAAGTAAGAATCAGGAGTGGGTAATTAAGTCCAACCAACCATATCAAAGTGCTACACAAGTGAACACAAGTAAAAAAATCATGCTATAAACAGAACAAATTGCAGCAGTGAAGAAAGGTTGTCATAAAAAACAAGACCACAAGTCGGGCAGCACCACTAGTGGCTGCTGCAGCACCAATAGATAGACAAGGACATACTGACAGAAAGACCCTTCTTATATGTTGAATCGGCCAAAAGATTCACCCCTTGCCAAACATCATGCACACGGGTAAGGCTGTTAAGCAGCCTAAACCCACTAGACAAGCCTGAAAATGGTGGTGGAATGCAGCCAACAAGCAGAGAGTAACCCCTCCTGGTGCAAATGATCCACGTTAGGCACATCAGCACAAGCAAGCAAGAGGACATCATGTTAATGTGTGGAACAGGATCAGGATCAGCACAGGTACATGATAGACATACATAAACCGGCTGTTAAGATCATGCACATGCGTCCGAACAACAGCGCACATGTGCCCAACCTCTGAAACATCTGGGGATTTTCACAGATACGTGGAAATAAGGGATGATTCACACACCTAGAGACCCACCAGGATGCACTCTGACAAAGCTTGTTTGGCTGTACTTCTTCTGTGGATCTGGTTTTCAGCAGACAGCAGGCTGAAGTCCGCTGTCAGCTGAAGTCACAGAGCCGTTCCAGGCTCGGGAAAGATCAAGACCATATGGTTGGGATCTGCCCACATGCCTGGACCAGCACCCAGCTCAGACTCATATTAAGCCACTGAGAGCCTGAGCAGACTGCTTTTGCCCCCTATCCAACGGCTCAGTGCTTCAGTGAGTGAGGGGGGGGGGGGCAGAGCAGAGAGCAGTGACTGACATTGACAGCTATCAGCTGTGTTTGATCACTTGGTTCTCAGGCTTAGAGCTGGCAAGGGAAAGATGGAGCATCATACTGATGCTGCATCCACCTAGGTAAGTATGATTGAAAAAAATTCCCATACTTCTCTTTTAAGCATAGGTGACATTTTTTAAATAAAATTGTTTGGAATAATAAAATGATGTTTGTTTCTATATGCTCACTGGATAGAATACTAGTAAAGTCCAGAATGAATGTTCTTTCATATATAGTCTACGTAATATGGCATGTGTATACTGAGGCAAAATTCAAGATTCCAAAACCCCATATGGTCTTTTAGAATTTGTTGTATTGTTTGAATAGCATTGTCTGTCTGCTGACTGATTTTGTTGCCACCTGCAGTTCCCCTATAATATAATGGTATACATATACATTGTAATCTTGGAGAAGCTATGGCAGATGATTTAAGATGCTATAGCCCTAAAAAAAATACATGAGTGAAATTAGAATATTAACGTTGGGATTGAAAAGGCCACATCACATTAATGCATTGATGGTAATCTTTATAAGGGGCTTATTTCCTTGCCTCAGTAAGCACGTCATTATTATCACGTATCAGATAATGACTTTTGAAATCTCTCTGATAATGGCATATTAAAGGATGTTAAGCGAGTGCATCCTTACTTTTCTTCTCAGTTGGCCTCCTGAATGCCATTCTGGATATTGGTCAATAAAGTTTAATTTATTTCCCTACAGGAGGGATGAGTGCAGGAAATTAATTATACAACAAGAAAATGAGAAACACTAAAGAAGTAATCATGTGACTACCATGACACTTTTAATAGAAAGGACAATGCAATAGACATGTGCACAGTTTTTTTTTTTGTTCTGTTTCGTATCGTTCCGTTTTTTTGTTTTCGTTCGTTTTTCGTAAGACGCCCGTTTTCCTGTTTGTTCCCGTTCGTTTTTCGTATGACGCGATTTTTTCGTATTCCGATCGTTTCGTATTTTCGTTACTGTTTTATTTTCGTACATGCGGGATGGTTCGTTATTCTGTTTAATTCATGTTCGTTACTTGTTAGACAATAATTTTCGTGAATTTTCGTCAATGATTTGCAGTATCTTAAAACCCTTTTCTTTTGCTATTTTCAGTCGTATGTTCATATGACATCTATAACAAAAGATTTGCATTCTGTATTTTAAATTCCTTTTTTCTGTTCGTATTTTGGATTCAAAATACAGCATGCAAATCTTTTGTTATAGATGTCATATGAACAATGAACATAGGACTGAAAACAAACAGAAAAAGGATTGAAACAAAATACAGCATGCAAATCTTTTGTTATAGATGTCATATGAACAATGAACATAGGACTGAAAACAAACAGAAAAAGGATTGAAACAAAATACAGCATGCACATCTTTTGTTATAGATGTCATATGAACAATGAACATAGGACTGAAAACAAACAGAAAAAGTATTGAAACAAAATACAAAATGCAAATCTTTTGTTATAGATGTCATATGAACAATGAACATAGGACTGAAAACAAACAGAAAAAGGATTGAAACAAAATACAGCATGCAAATCTTTTGTTACAGATGTCATTTTTGTTCTTTTGCCGTTTTCGTTTTGTCTTTTTTTTTCGTCGGATCATTCGTTCATATTTGCGGTTGTTCGTTATGCGGCTCATTCGTAATCTCGTAGTTTTCGTATTTTGGTGCTTTAATTTTTTCGTATGTACACATTATCCTGCGGGTACGAAAATGAACATTTTCGTACGAAAATAACATTCTTACGAACGGGAATGCACATATCTACAATGCAACGCCGCCGCAAATTACGGAGCAAGTGCTTGGAGAATACGGCACTTGCTCCTGTAAGTTGCGGCGGCGTAGTGTAAATAGCTTACGCACCGCCGCCGCAGAATGTACGGGAATCTGGCCCTGTGTGTTTAGTATCAATTAAACAACTTGCCGCCAAATCACGGTCCTGGTATGTCATTTGACTTCAAGTGGTTGTACTGTGCAGCTGCAGACATGACCCCAGTACCATTTTTAGAGCTGACGGTTGTCTTTCTTGTGATAGAAACCAAAGCGGCTAACTAGCCACTTGATTGCTATTACAAGCAGCAGGAGAGGACGTCCCCCCTATCGCTGACTTCCGCATCTCTCTCGGGCTATTAGCCGACACGTCCATTGGCTAGTCAGAGAGCCAGAAAAAGCCGGAATGGGCTTTTATCAGATCCTCGTTATGATAATTCAAAAGAAATGATATGACATCACTTCCGGTTTACCTGGATGTCAACGTCACCATTTTTATTAAATTAACAGTGTTCCAAAAACGCCAATCTTGGCGTTTTGAATGCTTTCAAGTGCTGAGGAATTAGTTAGGGTCTTATTGACCCCAGACCCCTCCTTAACCTCCCTGGCGGTATGATTCTGTCTGGAATTACGTACCAAAAGCGCTACAATTATTTGCATGGAAATTTGGCATTTTATACTGTAGGCCTGCAATTCTTAGGAATAACTTGCTTAAATCTGTCCAAACATGACATCCCAGGTATGATAAAGTTTGAAAAACAAAATCATAATTTTTTATATAATAAAAAACTATAAATAATTATAACAAATTATAATGTAATTATAATAAAAAATATGCAATAATGTAATCAACTCAAAAACACTGAAATTTGCTCAGTTGCAGAATTGTCGCTGTCATTATTATTTTTTTTTATGACGAATCGCTAAATTCTGCAAGTGATTAGAATTTATTATCGCTGTTTTCTAGCTGATCTAAAACCATTTTTGACATAAAGGGACACTTTTGGTTGCTATGGGCAATCTACAGTTTCCAGGCAGAAAGAACACTTTTTTATTTTATAAAAGAACATGTAGGGCACTGGACAGACCACTAGGGACAAGGGGGGTGTGTATTTTTTACATACAGTACTGTAATCTATAAGATTACAGTATACTGTATGTAAAGTGTTTGTTTACTTTTTTGAATTTGGCGGCGTTCTCCGCTTCCGTGCGTCGTAACGTCGCAGGAAACGGAGATCGGCGGCACACGGGGACGCTGTGTGAATCGAGCGAGCACCCGCTCGCTCACACAGCGGGGATGCATCGCTGGATCCAGGAAGAAGGTAAGCCAGCGCGCGCTGCAGGCTCTGCATGGCTACCCCGAGCGTGACTCGGGGATACCGTTCTTAGCAGAAAAAACCCACCCCGAGTCACGCTCGGGGATACCGCCAGGGAGGTTAAAAGGTACCTGTCACAGACCTATTGCTGTCACAAGGATGTTTACATTCCTTGTGACAGCAATAAACGTGCTAAAAATATATTAAAGTGTTCCCTTCTCCTCGTGTTAGCATTAAAGGCGAATGCTTGCTTCGGTCCATGCACACATGCAAACAGCGATCGTTCCACACATGTGAAGTATCACTGTGATCTTCAGGTAGTTGGGCAGTAATTCTACCACTAGACCTCCTCTGTAGATATAAAGTGGTAACCTGTAAAGGCTTTAACCTTTAAAGCGTCGCCTACAGATAGTAAAATGTACTTTGTTTGTTGCCATTTTGTGGGCGTGCACAATTTTAAAAGCATGAAATGTTTGGTATCTATTTACTCGGCGTGACATCATCTTTCATATTTTACAAAATAATTGGTTTACGTATTGCATTTTTTTGCTCTAAAATGTTATTTTTCTCAAAAATTGTGTTTGAAAAAAACACTGCGCAAATACCATGTGACTTAAAGAATTGCAAACCACACCGATTTATTCTCTAGGGCCTTTGTTTTTTAAAGAAATATATATTGTTTGAGGGTTCTAAGCAATTTTCTTGCAAAACAAATGATTTTCACATGGTCTTTAAGTGGTTAAGATCAACCTATGGACTTGCATGGGCAAAGTGTATGTAAACTTTTGGGCATTTGCTGTGCTTAGAAGTCGTGACAATGGCTATACGCATTATTTTGTACTTGTTTTTGGTGCCAAAATCCTCATGCTGAAAACTACCAGTGCCTGTCTATGTTATAGAAAGTTTTTTTTTAAAGTTTAACTGCTTGCCGACCAGCCGTCGCAGGTCGGCTCTGCTGGGCGAGATCACGTAGATCTACATTGTCCCGCCGTTCAGCCAATAGGGGCACGCACGTGCCCCCCGCTCGCCCTTGATACCGACGCGCGTGCCCGGTGAGTGCGATCACCGCACCCGCGATCGCTCATTACAGAGCGAGAACCAGGAGCTGTGTGTGAAAACACACAGCTCCCGGTCCTGTCGGGGAGAAATGACTTATCGTCTGTTCATACAATAATGTATGAACAGCAATCTGTCATTTCCCCAAGTCAGTTCCACCCTCCCTTCAGTTAAAACACACCCAGGGAAAATACTTAACCCCTACCTCGCCCCCTAGTGTTAACAACTTCCCTGCCAGTGGCATTTTTATAGTAAACAATGCATTTGTATAGCACCTTTTGCTATAAAAATGCCAATGGTCCCAAAAATGTGTCAAAAGTGTCGGAAGTGTCCGCCATGTCGCTGTCGCGTCCAATGTCGCAGTACCAATAAAAATCGCTGATCGCCGCCATTACTAGTAAAAAAAAATATTAATAAAAATGCCATAAAACTACAGTATCCCCTATTTTGTAAACGCTATAACTTTTGCGCAAACCAATCAATAAACGCTTATTTTTTTTTTTACGAAAAATATGTAATAGAATACGTATCGGCCCAAACTGAGGAAAAAAATAGTTTTTTTCTATATTTTTGGGGGATATTTATTATAGCAAAAACATTTTTTTTTTTCCAAATTGTCGCTCTATTTTTGTTTATAGCGCAAAAACTAAAAACCACAGAGGTGATCAAATACCACCAAAAGAAAGCTCTATTTGTGGAAAAAAAGGACGCCAATTTTGTTTGGGAGCCACGTCGCAAGACCACACAATTGTCGGTTAAAGCGACGCAGTGCCGAATTCGCAAAAAGTGGCCTGGTCATTGACCAGCAATATGGTCCGGGGGTTAAGTGGTTAAAAAGATTGGCAAGCTCATCTTAAGAACTGGATGTGAAAAACTGCTGGATTCCAGGCAAGAAAGAGTTTGCAGAAATCCTTCAAGGCGTCAAACTTTCTCCATCTGACCTCAGCCATGGAACATTTTAAGCTGCAAATGTCAGCTTCTGCTGTGGCTTTCCACTGAAGGCACATACGGATTGTGAGATGAACTTTGCTCAGAAGCAGAGGATGGGGTTATGTAAGATTTTTTTCTTTCTGTCCCTGTGTCAAACACACCGCCTGCTCCTTGTGTCTTGGCAGTAAATCGTGGCGGGAGAATTCATTTACCGGCCCCTGCCTCTGAAGATGGAAGGTAAAGCAAGGAACACATAAGCTATGACACTTATGGTGATTTTATAGCCGGCGCTGAAAGCCAATCTTCATAACCGCGATGAATAGGCAGATAAGGATCTGTTATCCCAACATAAAACCACATTGTTTTCTTAAAGAAGAAGATTTGGTCGTAATGACCAGGCAATAAAATCAGACAGATGTTTTACTGGAGAACCCCAAAACCATTCTTTAAGCTGATGTTTCTTGCCTTGCTTAACCCTCTCAGTCATCTCCTTCGAAAACCACATTCTTATATTTAATCAAATATATCTGTATCAGAGAATATTAAAGTGGAACTATACTCAGTCCACTGCAGTGCTTCCTCACTGTCACACACATCTTCAGCCAATCTGGGTTCCAGTCTCTGGCCATTTTGATTGGCCGGGCCAAGATGACACCACTCTTGCACATGCGCAGGAGGAGTTTAGTCATCTTGTCGGATGCCAAAATGTCTTTGTGCAACTGGGTGAAACAGAAGCTGCAGGGGCGTGGCTTGGACATGGCCGAGTGAGGCAGCTTTCTTTCAGAGCTCCGGCCCTCCCGTCCAATACCCCGCAAAACATCATCTATAACCGGTATGCAATCCGCAAAAAGACACAGAACCAGAGCAGAACCAGAGCAGCAACCCGAGGTACCCCTCCGGACAGAACCAGGGGGCTCTTCATCGCTATTTTCACCACTTACAGGAGGCTTCCCCCGGCGCCAAGGCCGCAGCACCGCGGAGCTCCCACGTGCAGCTCAGAGGGCCTACACACCAGAAAACAGTGACCTCCTCCCCGAGGACCACCTAGCCTGGGAAGACATCCCGGGGGATACCCCACAACACCCAGACCTGGACACCATGTCGTCCTCACAGGACCAAGACATTCAGGCCCTGTTACAGGCCTTACCTACCAGGATGGACATTGAAGCGCTGATCCTTCGCCTGGAGGAGACACACAGAAGAGACATTCAGGAGGTGAGAGGCGAAGTCTCCGGCCTAGCCGACAGGATTACTTCGGGTGAAGAAGAAGCAGTCACCACCCTGGAACAACGGGTGACGGCGCTCGAACACTCCGAGATCAACATAGAGACACCGCCATTGCCCTGCAACTACACTTGGAGGACATTGAAGACAGGAGCCGCAGGCAGAACTTGCGGCTTCGTGGGACCGCGCTCAGAAGACCCAGACAGACCCGGGACGTTGTGGTTAGATTCTACTAACGCAGAAGGAAAAGTTCTCCGCCGAGCATGGGGACCACGGTGAGTGACGGTTTGCGGGGAAGGCCGTGCGGATCCTCCCGGACCTGTCGAGGGCAACGCTGCGACGGAGGGCAATGCTGAGACCGGTGCTGGACCTCGCCAAGCAACAGGGACTCACATACCAGTGGGGTTATCCACTCTCGGTTACATTCCGCAGAGATGCCGAAGCTTTCACCCTCCAGACCGCCCACGATCTACCGGCCCTGTTTCGCTTTATGGGAGTCCCCGCCCCGATACAGGTGCCGGACTGGCTACAAATCCTGCCACGCCAGGTGGGACGCTCGGGTCGAGCCACCCTGCTGGGTCCCCCCCACCACGCCAACAGAGAGGCAGATGGAGACGCAGGGCCGCTTCCGGAGGAGAACACCGTGAGTAGGCCCCTGGGGCCATCCACCTGTAGCTGCACTACCCACCACCGATGATGTACCCCGTGCCACCCTTCTACCCGTATGCTACCTCACTTGACTCTCCCGGGTCCCCCCCCCCCCCCCTGCGCACCAACCTCCGGAGAGGCGCGTGCCCCCGGGTCCACCTGCTTCTGGTGATGGGACACCCCCCCCCTCGGATGACCACAGCACTAACAGCCTTCTCTCACCCCGAGACATGTTCCGCTCACTGCCCCCCCCCGCCCGAGGAGGCCCTTTCTGCGCCATTGCGCCCGTTGAACCTCGGGGAGGTGGTCCCAGCTGACACCTTTTTTGATTTTTTTTCTTTTTATTTTTTTTTTTTTCTTTTGAGACACTTGCCCCCCCCCCCTGCTCCCTGCTCCCCGACCCCTGTCACTGCCCCGCGACCCATTGTTAAGAGCCTACTTACATAACATTGATTGGGGACCCGGACCTGCTGAGACACTGAGAGCCAACCTCTCCCCCCTCCCCCTGCAGACTGAAGGGAACTATATCCGGAGATCTGGCAAGATGCGACCAACAGCTGTTCCCGAACCCATCGTAGGCCTCTCTAGACTTGCAGGCGGACTCTTCCAGATACCTGGGACCAGGTACCACTTGTAACTGAACTGCTCTGGGGAGGTTGCGGTGACACTGGGTTGATGGAGATATCGGGGGGTCCCGGGAGGCGGGGGGGGAAATTCCAAATTGACCACCCGAGGATCCCCCGCCCTATTTGTGATCAGACCCCCGGGCTGGATGCTGCTTAGCGGCGAGGGTTTGGGGGGATACCACGGTGCCGAACCGGAGCTGGGGGGGCAGCCACTTTACCCCTGGGGTTCGATCTGGAGTGTTGGGGAGAGACTGGGGCTGGGGGGGGGACGAGCCCTGGCCGACACGCCGACATGGCGAGGGGGGGAGAGTGGGGCGTTACACCTACATATAAGGGTTATCTGGTCACCTGTGGGATGAAAGGCATGGGGATCACTGCTCCGACTACGAGGGATGAGGTAGTGTTAGCTATACTTTTGTAACCCTGTTCCATGCCCTGATAAGCACTTATGTAAAACGTATAGATTATAAGAAATGTTTTCACTGTTTGATATGTGTTGCTGCTAATGGTTTGCTAACAGCCCCCAGGGGGGCGAATAGCATCATTGTTCCGGTGCTACCGCTATGACTACAGCACTCTGTGATTGCGGGGGTGGATGGGGGGGTTCGGGGGCTCTCTCCCCGGCCCTGCCCAAACACCAACCCACCTAGGCCTGCGCTCAGTTCCCGGGATTAACCCGGAGAGCGCCTTAGCCAGATTTGGCTTCTGTTAGCTTTTTCCTAAACCGCACACCCTAGTGCGGACTAATCTACTCTCTCACTCCCTAACCCCCCTCCTTACTATCTAGCTGCTCTCGCCCCACCCCCGCCCTTCTTGCACTTCCCCCTCCCCCCCCCCTCCGGGACTCGCGACCATGGACACTCTCACAGTAATTTCCTTAAATGTGAAAGGCCTAAACACCCCTGAAAGAGGAGGATGTTACTGAATGACATGCGCCGTATGAAGGCAGACGTAATATATCTCCAGGAAACTAATTTTAAAGAAAATAACCTCCCATTGCTGAAAAACAAGTATTACCCGACTGTTTACCACTCAACGTACACGGGAAGCGAAATCTAGGGGGGTCTCTGTTCTCATATCGGCCAGGGTTCCCTGGACACACATTGACTCTCGGACAGACACGGGGGACGTTTTCTTTTTTTGAAGGGTAGCATCGGGGGGGAGAAGGTGACTTTTGCCAACCTCTACGCACCCAACGACCGCCAGGACGTGTTCATACAACGACACCTTACTCAAATCTCACGATTCTCAGAGGGCCAATTGATAATAGGCGGCGATCTAAACATCCCCCTTGCACCCCATGAGGACACCTCCACAGGTACGTCCTCGTCCTCACGAGACATGCGAAAACGGATATACACTTCACTTCACGCGTCACAGGTGATTGATGTTTGGCGGCTCTTCCACTCGGGAGAGAGAGACTACACTTTTTTCTCGAAGCCGCATCAAGCCTACTCGCGCATTGACTACTTCCTGATCCCCCATAGATGCTTACAGGCAGTGGAGGATACCACCATCGGATCCATCACTTGGTCTGACCATGCCCCGATCACCTTGCGCTATGCTCTCTCAGACATTCACACGATACCACGCACACCCTGGAGACTGAATGAAAGCCTGCTAACAGACCCAGAGGTCCTGGCAGATGTAAGCACCGAACTGGGACACTATTTCGCCACCAACAGCACTCCTGACAGCGATCCGGCACTGTGTGGGAGGCTCATAAAGCAGTGATCCGCGAAGTGCTAATTAAGCACGGTTCGCGATTAAAAAAACTGAGAACTGAAAGACTAAACCTCTGCCTACAGAAGTTACAGACACTGGAAGCAGCCCACAAATTGTCACCCACTAGGCAGATAGGGATAGAACTCGAAGAGACCCGGGTCCGCGTGACGGAACTCATGCAATTCAAAGCCAAGGCGGCCTTGCAGATATGTCGCAGGAAAATGTATGAGTCAGGGAACAAGTGCGGTAAATGGCTGGCCCAGACACTGAGGGAACAGAGACATGCAACATACATTCCACATATCACCTCACACACAGGCCAAAAGATCTCCCTCCCACAACACATAGCCCGAGAATTCCAATCATTCTACACCTCCCTCTACAACCTGCCCGAAACGCGGCCGAACCGGGACACTGCGCCGGACTATATTGCCTCCTCTTCTATGCCTGTGCTCCCCCCGGAGCCAGAGAAATACTGGATGAACCTATAACGATCCCGGAAATCCAGTCAGCTCTCAGTAGCTCTAAACCTGGGAAGGCCCCGGGACCGGACGGGCTTACCATCCTTTATTATAGGACTCTATTACCGAATCTGGGCAACCATATGGCCAACCTATACAACAACCTTAGCACAGGAAAAACTTTTCACCCCTCCACCACACAAGCTCACATCTCAGTAATCCCAAAGGCAGACAAAGACCCCTCCCAGTGTGGAAGCTACCGCCCTATTTCCCTCCTAAATGTCGACCTGAAAATCTTCACCAAAATAATAGCCGCGAGATTGCAAACACACATGACACACTTGGTTCACTGGGACCAGGTGGGATTTGTCCCAACCAGAGAGGCTAGGGACAACACCATTAAGGTGTTGAACCTACTCCATGTGGTTAACAGTGAATGTAGGCCATGCGTATTCCTCGGGACCGACGCTGAGAAAGCGTTCGACCGCGTGAGTTGGAAATTTATGTACGCCACCCTAGAACACATAGGGGTGGGTCGCAACATGCTCCATTGGATCTCGGCGGCCTACCATGCCCCATCGGCGAGAGTCAGGGCGAACGGGGTGCTTTCCGACCCGTTCCAGATATCCAACGGCACCAGACAGGGCTGCCCACTGTCACCTTTACTCTTTGACCTCTCCCTGGAACCCTTCTTATGTCATGTCAGGCAAAACCCAGATATCGCCGGTGTACGGATCGGTAGCTCACAACATAAAGTGTCTGCATATGCGGACGACCTCTTATTCTCCCTCACCAACCCACAGTGTCACTTCCCAACCTGATGCGAGAATTTGGTAAATATGGAACTGTCAACCTTAAAATAAATTTCAATAAATCGGTGGCGATGGGTGTGAACATACCACAGCCCCAACTCGTCCAACTCCGGGACAGTTTTAACTTAAAATGGACCGACACAGCCTTGAAATACCTAGGTACAATGATCCCTCCAAATTTTCTCATCTTTACCAACTTAATTTCCCCCCTCTGCTGAAGGAGGTACAAAAAACTCCTAGACCACTGGGGCAGAGGTCTCCATTCGTGGTTCGGCCGCTGCAACATACTCAAAATGTCAGTGTTGCCCAAATTCCTCTACCTACTCCAGGCCCTCCCAGTACAAACCCCATCTGACTACTTTAAACAAATCCAGACGACTTCATAAAATTTCTTTGGGCGGGGAAGAGGCCTCGCATACAAAGGAAAATTCTCTCACTCCCAAAACGTTACGGGGGCTGGCAATGCCGGACATCGTTCCTATCACTATTCGGTACACCTTACAGATCCTGGATTGGTGTAGGCACAAGGACACCAAGCTATGGCCAAACTTGGAGCAGATCAGACTGGGATACTGCTCCAAGGGACTCCATGGTGCTATGCGGACTTCCCCCCGGACCTAAAACGACACCCCTGATAGGGACGGACTGCTAAGACCTGCGCGCAATTGACATCTAAAGGGCCCCTCTTCTCCGACACTGGGCCTACGCCCCATATTGGGAAACCTCGATTCGGATGGCATTAGCGACAAAACGATTTCAGAACTCAGAGAGAAGGGACTATGTCTGGCCACCCATTTCAGCAGTGGGAGAGGGTGGAGAACGAATGACGAATTGTTAGACCCTGACGGACTATACCAACTGGACTTTTTGAGGACTGCACAACTGAGACACTATCTCACACAACAGACTCCCCCGACACCGGACTCAGGCCTCACAACGCCTCTAGAGGCACTATGCACAGACACAGGGATACTGCCACATGCTCTTTCGCAGGTGTACAATATGCTTGTTACTCCGACTGGTGACTTCCACCCCCCAAACTTTGTTAAATGGGAAAGAGACCGAGACTGCCACCTTAATGCCAGCCAACGTCAATCTATCATCACATTCACACACAAGTCATCCTTATGTTCCAAAACACAGGAAACTAATTACAAAATTCTTATGCGATGGTACAGGACTCCGGACCTCCTACATAAATTCTTCCCCGACACTGCTGACACTTGCTGGAGATGCCAAAAAGAGAAAGGCACACTACTTCACATTTTCTGGGCCTGCCCGGCATTACAGAAATACTGGGGAGAGGTCCGCGACATAGTGCAGAAATTTACAGATCGCCAGGTACCTGACAAACCAGAATATTTTCTACTACACGCCACAAACATCCCGACCCGCGCATACAAAAAGTCGGTCATTAGACACCTACTGGACGCAGCCAAGGCCTGCATTCCACTTTTGTGGAAGTCCCAGCAACCCCCGACCATTGCCATGTGGCTAAGGAAGGTCGAGGAAATTAACCTAATGGAAGACCTGGTCCTTTCGAGCCAAGACAGGAATGAGACCTACACAGAGACGTGGCAACTCTGGAACCACTTTAAATATTCACCAGAAGGCAGAGCCCTCAGAGGAGAAGCCTAACCACGTCGCACAAACTCAGTGGACGGGGAGTTGGGGGTGCCCTTGACACCCCCCCTCTCCGATCAGACATGGCTCATTATAGAACGAATGTAAACCTTGACATGGTCGTGGGTCCCCCCCCCTTTCCCTCCCTCAACACACCATGTCCTAACCCCACCTCTCAACTCTCCCACTCCTGGAGGCCCAACTCTAGATTCCCCACCTAATATCCCCCATTTCAAAAGGGGATAGCCTTTTTCTCTCTATCCTATCTCTCCACCTAGTACTCACCCTCTATTTCTTATATAAAAAAGGAAAACACAGGATGCCGGACCCATCCGACCGTCGCAACCCCGACCCCTCGGATGGGGCGGCACAAGCCCCCAGCAGTTTAGCCAATTATAGAAGTGAAACATCAGAAAGTGGGAGATGAGACATTTTATTTCGCTTATCACTGGGTCACACGCCCACAGTTTAGGGCACTCTGAAATGTTATCCGGTAACAGTAACTCAAAGTTTCCTGTATTTAATGATTATTGCCCTGCGTGGCACAACACAGTGATGTTCTGTTGCCCTGTTTTCGGTTCGTTGGGACCGGTTTCCTGTTATAAATAAACAATTAAAAAAAAAAAAGAAACAGAAGCTGCAAAAGCAGCCATTCAGTTGTGCTGCAGTGGACACGTGATGTTTTTATACAAGTTCCTATACAGATCACTATATATAGTCACTTTTTAACAGGCTCTTCTCTCACCTCTCCTCAATGAGCATATGATGGAAGAGGACTGGTCCAAAGAACCAACACCTGCCTTTATTGGAATCCCAGTCGTAGTCCGTAGGGTTCAATATTGAGTTGACCCACCCTTTGCAGCTATAACAGCTTCAACTCTTCTGGGAAAGCTGTCCACAAGATTTAGCGAAGTTGTGAGGTCATGCACTGATGTTGGCAAGAAGTCCTGGCTCGCAGTCTCCGCTCTAATTCATCCCAAAGGTTAAGGTCAGGACTCAAACTCACTCATTCACATCTTTACGAACCTTGATTTGTGCGTAGTAATGTTGAAACATCCCTAAACTGTTCCCACAAAGTTGAGAGCATGAAATTGTCCAAAATGTCTTGGTATGCTGATGCCTTAAGTGTTCCCTTCACTGGAACTAAAACAAAAGCCACACCATAATCCCCACTTTAACAAATGATTTGGTCCAGTGCACAAATCAGGGTTCATAAAGACATGAAAGAGCGAGTTTGGGGTGGAGGATCTTGACTGGCCTGCACAGAGTCCTGACCTCAACCTGACAGATGACATTTGGAAAGAATTAGTCGTGGAGTGGAGACTGCCAGCCAGGCCTTCTTATTCACATCAGTGCCTGACTTTCCAAATGTGCTTCTGGAAGAATGGTCAAACATTCCCATAGACACACTCCTAAACCTTGTGGACAGCCTTCCCAGAAGAGTTAGTTGAAGTTGTTATAACTGCAAAGGGTGGGCCAACTCAATATTGAATCCTACAGACTAAGACTGGGATGCCTTTAAAGTTCATGTGCGTGTAAAGGCAGATGTCCTAATATTTTTGGTAATAAAGTGTGTGTGTGTGTGTGTATATATATATATATATATATATATTTTTTTTCATTAGGATGAAAACAAAATCTTTTACATAAGCAAAAAACATATCTAATCAAATCAAGTCAAGTCAAGCACTATTGTCATTCTACTACACGTAAGGACATACGGTAGATGGAAATGTCGTATCTCTTAGGGCAACAGTGCTACATACAAATTAAACATAATACAAAATAAAAACACAGTGAAGAACTAAAAAAAAATATATATAAATTATAAACCGATACACATCTGGGAACTATGTAACTGTACATATACTGTATATTTCTAAAGTCTTTGTAGCAGAAAGTGTTTATAAAAGTGTCTAGTGCATATTCAAGAGTAAAAAGGAGGGGAAGTGAGACGTTCCTGGTCACAATATGAAGGTTGTAGAAGAGGATTGGAGTTGAGGGCTCTCACAGCCTGGGGGAAAAAACTGTTGAGCCGTCTGACAGTCCTGGTTTTGATACTCCAGTACCTTCTACGTGATGGCAAGAGCTGGAAGACTGTGGGAGTGATGGTTTGGATTCTTCACACTACTGGTAGCTTTGCTGGAGCATCGTGTATGGAAAATGTCCAGGATGGAGGGGAGAGGGACACCAATAATCTTTTCTCTTCACCAGCCGCTGCAGGGTCTTAAGGTCAGCAGAACTGCAGTTGCCATAACAGACAATAATGCAGCTGGTCAGCATTCTTTTAATAGTTCCCCTATGGAATGTAGTAAGGATGAGTGGAGGGAGACATTTTTAAGGCGGCCAAGAAAATATTTGTTTTCTTGGTTAGTGACTTGATGTTGGTTGTCCAGGTAAGATCCTCGAAGATGTGCACTCCCAGGAATTTAATACTGCTTACTCTCTCCACAGTCAAGCTGTCGATGATCAGTGGGGGATCAACAGAATTTCTCCTGAAATTCATCACAACCTCCTTTGTAAAGAAGTTTCCAGATGACTTTATGGTAAGGTGAAGACAAAGAAACAACATTAAAATACATAAATCCCTGAGGAAGTCACGTGACCAGTGATGCAACGCATTGGGTGGAGCCTTGTGACATCAGGTTTGGTGGTGTTTTAACAGAATTATGGTAAAGAGGCATGTGTGTCACTACTCCCATTGATTTTTACTGCTGTTTTTACCCTTACTTGATGTAAGCAGTTTTTTTTACTAAATAAATGTACTTTTCACTTGGCAAAATTGCACTATGGCTGTTCTTTGTTTCCTTAAAGTGCCATTTATACAATAAGTGTCATTCCTTGGAGCGAGCTGTTTCCTCTATATGTGGAATTACCCAAGGTGTTTTGATGCCAAGTTTTGGATGTAATTCTTCATCTTCGCCTGGATGCCTTTACAGATCCATCAGCAGGATTACTTATTTGACTATCTGATGAGCCTTGTTTGACCCTTGGGTCATCGTTGGAGGTGAGCGGCCAATTCATAAATTTAACAGTCGATGTTTGGATAGATGTTTTATCTGTCTTTTCTTCTATCAAGTTATCTCTATGAGATTTTTGCCTTTATATGAACTAACTCCTACCATTGGGCTTTAGTTGGACTTCATTCACATTTATTAATTCATTTGTATGTTTGGATACTCATCATATTTTTTCTTTAAGTATATTAACTTATGGCACATTATTGAATAAGCGCACCATTCCCATCTTTTTCTTTTACATTTATTACGCAGTGTCTTTTGAGTACACTACTAAGTGGTTGCAGTTAATTCACGGTCACTATACATGTACCATATATACTTTTTTCTGAGATTATTTTCACTATATTCCCTGAAGGTTCATGGTTTATATTTACTTAAAAATTAGAACATAATAGCGCTTACGTTTCACCCTTATAAAATACATAGGGCCAGATTCACATAGACGTAATATTCCGCTGCGTAATCGAAATACGCTACGCTGCCGTATTTCACCAGGCTCTACGCCGAATTCAGATAGTTTTTTTCGCGTACGCTACGGTGTCGTAGTCTATTTCTCGCCGCGCAATCGAAATACGTGATTAGGGGGCGTGAAGCATTTAAATTAAGCGCGTCCCCGCGGCGATCGAACTGCGCATGCTCTGTTCAGGAATTTCCCACCGTGCATTGCGCGAAATCACGTCGTGACGTCATTCGTTGTTTGAGTAGCGGCGTTTACGAACATTCCTATTCCCGGACGACTTACGTTTAAAAATAATAAAAGACGTCGGAAGACGTTGATATTCGACGCGGGAACGACGGCCATACTTAACATGGGCTGTCTAATATTAGAGGAGGTAAAAGGCTGGTATAGTGATACGCAAAAAAAAGATGACTAAAGGTGCCGTAAGAGATTGCGTTTGAAGTGCGAAATTTCTTGGATTGCAGGCAAAAGCTCATTAGCATACCCTGACGGCGAAAAACAACAGGAAGTCCGCCCAGTGGCCGCAATTTTCTTGCAGCGTAGATCTGAAGGCGTACTAACACGTAATCCAGTCGAATTGAAGCCCGCAGGTGTCTTTTCATGGTTTGAGGATTTCGACTAGCTAAAAAACGCCCGTAAGTCGAAAGTACTCCAGTCTAGCACCAGTTAGACAGGAGTTACGGCTCTCTGAATCTGGCCCATAAAATCTCTGTCTTTCAGACCCGGGAGTAGCCGATGCGTCTAACTGCGCCATCATCTGTATCTAGAGGTGATACACACATTGCAGAGACTGAACTGTGAGGCCTGTAGCTGGTGGTGAATTAACTATTCACTATTACTTTCAATAGATATTTTAACCCTTCTCTGTGCTATACAAAATTAAAGGAAAAGTTTTGGTGGTAGTTGGACTGTAAGTTTATTAAACAAAAAAATATAAAAACTCTCACATTGGAATGTCCCCTACATCTAATAAGAGGCTTTATGTGTATTCTCCAAAGAAAAAATATAAAGAGAGGGACATGAATATAAACAAACCTAAATATATGTAAAAAAAATAGCTTTATTTGGCTGCCTGTCCACTAGAAAATGTTTTGACCCCCCAAAAATTAAGAACTGGTAAAAAACTCAAAAATAATTAGCCTTGTAGAATGAAGGTGTGGTCAATAAATCCCACAGAGTAATCAATCCTTATATTTTGTAACTGTGTTAGAAGTTATAACTAAAAAAAAAACGGAAAAGCCAAAATATACCTGGAGACAAGGTCTGCTATATGGTAAATACCTAACAATGGGCACAATACTATCAGCCTAGATAGATATAATACATATATATTATCTGTTTTCATTAGGATTAAAACAAAATTCATCACAGCAGCAAAATACATTTTTTTTAACCCTTCTCCATGCTATCCTAAATAAAATAAAACGTTTTAGTGGAAATTAGGTTTTATATTGGCAACAGTTATTTCAAAAACCTTCTTTTACATTGGAATTTCCCCTTTAAAATATTAAAGTATCTGGAATGAAGTGTAAAGGGATTAACAATGATTATTGCTGTTTTTGTAAAATATTGCAGGATTTGTTTTCCATTTCAACTCTCTGCACTCTCCCCCCATGTAATGATGCACTTTACAACTTTTTTTTTTTTTTTAATCAATAGTTTTTATTGAAAATTTTCAGGTATACAAGGAACAGGAACATATTAAGAAAAACAGAAATAAAAATAAAAAATAAAAACAAAAGGCGAGAAAGTGCACAGTATCAACAACAAAGGTACAGCATATGTATAGTAATAGTAATTTACCCATTTAAACTTGTTTAGGCCAAATCGACCAACAATCGTCAAACTTATCACATTTCAAAGCATTAATAGCCAGCAGACGTTCGAACGTATAATTTCTCTGCACCGCTGTTTCAACGTCAGAGATGTTTATAGTCTTATTTGATTTCAGTGTCTCAAGATCAATGAGCGGGATTCTAGGAGTATGTGCGTTACCACTGGCCTAGTGTTATGCGGGAATCTGTCTATATTTAAGTGAAGGATCGCTAAGGCAGGGTCAGGGGCAGTGATCAACCCGGTCAAAGAGGAGATAAGCTGGAACACCCTGTTCCAAAGGCTTTTAACATTTGGGCAGAGCCAGAGCATGTGTAGTAAGCTTCCTATCTGACCACAGCCTCTCCAGCAGTTAGGTGTTAGTTCTGCAAAATACGAGGCTAGTCTTAAGGGGGTATAGTGCCATCTGTTAGCTAACTTGATCCCCAGTTCCCAATGTTTGACACAGTGTGAAGCTTTATGAATTTCTTTGAATGCGCACTTCCACTGAGCGTCAGAGAAGGAAGCGCCAAGGTCAGATTCCCATTTTGTCATGGCGGTGGTTTTAGAAAACTTTAACTTGTTTTGGAGTGTGTTGTAGAAGAAGGAGATACCCTTCCTGTCCCCTTTATCCGTGAAGTAAAAATTTGAGACTGTGCTCGGGAGGGTGATATAGGGTGGGGCCATGCGCTTCAGGCAGTGGGTTATCTGCAGGCATTTATACAATTTATCTCTCGGTAGGTGATATTGGGACATGAGTTGGTAGGCTGTTTTATAGCCAGCTTCCCCATATAAGTCAGAGAGAGAGGTTATCCCCCTGTCAGTCAGATCTCCTACTCTCAGCATTGGAATCTTAGATTCCAGAAGCACTAAGGGGAGTTTGTAGTCAACGTTATGCTCGGCGTTGTGTTGTCGGTCTAGAAGGAATCTCCAGGCCTTCATAGAGGCCCGCATTGGAGGCGAAAGCATGGTTAGATCCCATCTATCCCACCTGTCTCCCAAAAGCAGTAGTGCCAGGTCAGAGGTCGGTGCTATGTCCACTTCAATTTCTACCCAAAGCGGTATTTCGGTAGTTGCGACCCAATTTTTCAGTTGGTCCAAGCGCGCCGCCCAGAGGTAGTCGTATAGGTCAACTAGGCCTGCCCCCCCTATTCGTTTAGGTTGTTGCGAGAACACCTAGCCTTCTTGCCGTTCCATATGTATTTCCACCCTAGGTCCGCCAATGTTTTGATATAATGAAAGGGTATATGGACTGGCAGAGTGCGAAATACATATAAAATTTGGGGTAGTATCAGCATTTTATATGCCGATATCCTCCCCATCCATGACAGTTCCTTCTTTGCCATATCCCTAATCTGAGCCCCGAGTTTGGCGATCAGTGGGGGCATGTTGGCTTTAGGAATATTAGATACCTGACCCGTAAGCACAATACCCAGATACGTGATACCTGTTGTGCTCCATGTGTACGGCAGTTGGGATTGTAGGGCATTCTTAGTATGAGAAGCTACTCCCAGGTCCAGAATGAGAGATTTAGTAAAATTAACTTTATAGTAGGAAGCCTCTCCGAAAGACGTGAGTAGTGCATGTGCTTCTCTTAGTGACACTAGCGGGTCGGTTAGGAGCAGAATCACATCGTCTGCAAACAAATTTATAGTGTGAGTTCTATCGCCAAACTGGAAGCCTGAGATCGAGGGATGTGTGCGGACCGCCTCGGCCAGCGGCTCAATTATCAGGTTAAAGATAGTGGGGGACAGGGGGCATCCCTGTCTGGTCCCATTCGTGATGTCAAAGGGGTTTGACAAGAAGCCTCCAGAGAATACTTGTGCCGATGGTGCAGAGTAGAGGGCTAGAACAGCATTGAGAATGTTACCAGCAAACCCAAACTTATCTAGAACATTTTTCATATAGGTCCAATGGACCCTGTCGAACGCCTTCTCTGCGTCAATTGAGAGCAACAGAGAAGGCGTTCGAGTTTTCTCGGCCTGGTAAATCACATTGATAATTCTACGGGTTGCATCGGAAGTTTGTCTTCCCCTAACGAAACCCATCTGGTCGCGTTGTATAAGAGCAGGAATGAAAGTGGACAACCTCTTGGCCAGTAGCTTAGCAAATATTTTAGTATCTGTGTTGAGTAGGGATATGGGCCTAAAGTTCGCTGGGGTATTAGGGTCCTTGCCTGGTTTTGGTAGCGTGACTATGTGTGCTTTAAGCATCTCGCGGGGCAAAGTGGCAGTGTCCGCAGCTTCGTTAAAAACACTAGTTAAGTGGGGTGCTAGAATACCACTGAACTGTTTGAAGTATTCATTAGAAAAGCCATCGGGGCCAGGGGATTTGCCTGTGGGAAGGGAGCGAATTATATTTTCTATTTCGCGAGGTTGGATGGGAGAATTAAGTATCTCGAGCTGCTCCTCAGTCAGGGATGGTAGGTGTACTTTATTCAGAAACGATTGAATAGAATCAACAGTTGGTTGAGGCGTACTAGGGTCTTTGTGTAGGTTGTATAAGGAACTGTAGTACTCTGCAAATTGGTTCACAATGTCTTGGGGATTAATAATTTTGTGCGCTAACGTGGGATGCCTCAGAAACGCTATCCTGGATTTGGTGCGGGCAGCCTTAAGTCTGTTGGCTAGATATTTGCCTGCTCTGTTGGCATTAGAGTAATAGTGTAGTTTAAGGCGGCTGAGGTGTTTATCGTATTGTTGTGACATTATGTCCCTGAGGTGTTCTCTATGTTTCTGGAGTTGTTTAGTAACGGACTCTGAGGGTGATTTCTTATTTAGGGATTCTAACTCCCTCAGTTTAGAGAGAGCTTCGTTGTACTGTTGTGTTTTCCTTTTCTTTTCCCTAGCCCCTAGTTGAATTAGGACGCCTCGCATGAAGGCCTTGTGCGCATTCCAGAGCACACTTGGGTCCTCCACTGAGCCTGAGTTATCTAGAAAATAGTTATTGAGGAGCTGGGTCGTGTGACGTAGGCAATTTTGGTCCTGAAGTAGTCTAGTGTTACAGCGCCAGATGGGGGGTGAGAGGAAGACTCCCTTTTCAGCAATTGATATAGAGACAGCAGCATGGTCGGACCAAGTGATGTCATGAATTAACGCTTTCTCAACACATTGCAACAACCATTTGTCCGTTAGGAACATATCTATGCGCGAATACGTGCCATGCCTGCCTGAGAAAAAGGTATAGTCTCTTTCGCTTGCGTTCAGCAACGCAGGCCACGTCAAAAACATCTCCTCGGCGTGGAGAATGGGTTGTAATGCCGGAATGCCCTTGGACTTTCCGCCAGAGGTGTCCACTGCGGGGTCAGAGGTGATGTTGAGGTCTCCACAAATCACAAGGTTCCCGTACTGTATGGATTTGGCTTTAGCGATCACCTTGCGCAAGAAGCGTAGCTGGTGTGTATTGGGCGCGTACACTGTAACAATCGTGTAGGGCTTATAGTGTTCCCGATGTTAGTATCTTGTCTTCTGTAGTGACCTCCTGTGAGTTAAAAGCTAATGAGTCTCTAATGGCTAGCAACACTCCACCAGTTTTGCTGCCCGGCGTGCATGCCAGGTACACGAAAGGGAAGTCCCTATGTGAGCAGTGGGGAGCCTTATGCAGCTGAAAATGCGTTTCCTGCACACATAGTATATCCGCTCCCTGCCGGTGGGCTTCAGACCACAGAGAAAACCATTTCGCCGGGTGGTTTAGCCCCCGGGCGTTAATGGATAATATTTTAATAGTCATTGTGACTAGGTTGTGGAAGGTTTTGTGATGATCGTGTGCTGTTACTCACTGTGACCAAAGGGGGACGTCCACCATGCGGCAAGTAGGCTTGTTTATGAAGGTAGGTGCGAACATCCACTGAAGCCGTAGGCCGGGGCTTGCAGGCGATACATGTGCAGAACAGAAAACTGAAAAAATGAAACAGAACAAAAAAAAAGAAAAGTGCAAATGTCAACTGAACAATATTAATAAGTGGATCCATAACTGATCCTCGTGCAGGCGTAACTGCTACTTGGAGAAAGAGGGGTAATGAGAATATGCTAACTGCACTATCTCGACCCCGGAGATAACAAGTGGCGGATGTGGATCAAGGGGTTTGCGTTGTCACCGGCTTTTTTCTTGGAAGAGCGCTTGTGGGAGACCACTTGCCAGTCATCATGCAGCAGTTGTGGTCCATCTGTAGCTGGTAAGTGGGCTGGGTGGTCCGGAAGTATGCCCCACTTACGTAGAAACGAGAGCCCTTCGTCAAGGGTGGTCACCGTGGCGGTGGTCTCAGCATGGGTGATGGTGAGAGTGGCAGGGTATTTCCATTTGTGCAAGATGTTGTGGTTTCGTAGTGCCTTGGTGATGGTCAGCAGGTTGCGCCGTTTCTGTAGCGTGTGTCTGGATAGATCCGGCAGCATTCTAACTGAGGCGTATTGCTGGGGCATACCCCCTGGTTTGCGAGAGGCCTGTAAAAGTCTGTCTTTGATGTGGAAGAAGTGGATTCTTAGTAGAGTGTCCCGGGGGACATCGTCGGGGAGGAACTGTGGTTGGGGATCCTGTGGATCCTATCTATCAGAAGATCCTGAGCCGAGGCTTCTGGCAGTATGGAAGAAAAGAGGGCTTGGGCATATTGCTGGAGCTGTGAGGGAGGAACAGATTCAGGAATGCCCCTCAATTTGATATTATTCCTCCTGGATCTGTCCTCGAGATCCGAGAGCTTGTCCTTTATCCATTCAATGTCCCTTCCATGCCCAGAGTGTGCCTCTACCATGGTGTTGTATGAGGTAGCGAAGGCCCCTACTTTGGATTCCACCTGTTGTACCCTTGTACCTAGGGATTGTACTTCTTTCCTGCACTCGTTTAGGCCAGAAATCATGTCAGCCTGCAGTGATGACCTCAGGGACAACAGCATTTCCTTGAGTGTGGTGTCTGAGATAGGCCTGTCGGCTGTGGGGAATTCTGCTATGGGATCCCTCCCCCGTGCTTGCCTGGCGTCAGCGGGAACATGGGGCCTGCTTACCTCCATGCCTTCATCCTGTTGCGGCCTATGCGGCGAGTCCCTCCGCGGCTTTGATTTGACAGGGCTGCGGGTGGTGGGGCTGGGCGTCCCCGAGGAGGATCCGCTGGCAGCCAGAAGTTGGTGGTGGGAGCCTGGAGGCAGCCCATGGAGGTCAGGCTGTGCTCCGGTCCCGTTCCCTGCTCGTGGTGTGCCGCCATTTTGGGCAGATCCGCGTCCCTGAGGGATGAGGAATCCGTCCATCTTCTGCGGCTGCTGGGGATGCTTGCGGTTCCTCGTCATCCCGGACGGTGCTGTGGTGTTCCGTCTATCCGACAAGCGTGTCAGGAGCCGCGGATGGAGCCGGTGATCGCTGTGGCTGGTGATTATCTCCGGCGGGCGAACGGAGCTCCTGGATTACACGTCCATCTTGGAGTCCAGCCGCCACGCCCCCACTTTACAACTTTTTGAACCTAGATTGGATGAAATATTAGCTACAGTCATACATTATTCCTGCACAGCAGAAAACATACATATACAAACAGATGTCTTAAAAATGGGATACAATTTGAATTTGAATAAGTGTGTATTTCAATTCTCAAATCTCTTTGAAACTACTTGAAACATCAACATGAAATGTAATGGAATCAGGCAGACTCCTGAGATAAAGTGTGGTGACAAAAGTTCTCTATTTTACTATATTTTAAAGTATTTATGAAGTCAACTGAAAAAAAAAAAATCATAGCATAGTATTCCAAATTAGTCTCAAACTTTAGTAACCCTTCTCTTTTAAGAAAAAATGTGTAGCACTACCCCGGAGGAGCTACTGGTTTGTTTTGGGTGTCACGTTTAGGGGTATTGGGTGAAAGTTGTAGTAACGGAATCTTACTCTTTTTTACCCACCCGGGTAAAAACAATAAAACTTGGTGAACAATAGAGTTTTAGCGAAAGTGGAGATAGCAGATTTAGGTGTGAGCAATAGAGAAACAGTTCTGCTTCCAACAATACTTTTCACCACTCCAGTGGGTATAGTGCACCTGGACAGGCCTCTCACAAGCCTGGCAGCCAGAATGTCACTCGGAACTTGGGAAAATAAGTCTCTGCCACAGACCCTCCCTATGGTTGAAACAGCGGAGACAATCCTCCTTAGCAGACTTGACACCTGGATCTCCTTCAGGTAGTTTTGAATTAGGGTACCGACTGACAGGTGGCCAACATCCAGCCTCTCAGTGTCCGGTTCCCCTGGTGGATGGTCAGGCCCCTATTGGAACACCAGCCTCTCTTGGTACTCCTCAGGCAGACTCTCCACCGTACAGCTTCCTCCAACAGGACGGACAGCCCAGGACCTCCTTAGGTGGGACCCAGTCGAGCACTGAGTCCCCAAGCGGCAGATCAATTGCTCCGGGCCAACGTGGTCCCGAAGCCAGGATCTCTGCGTTGCACGCGCACCTCGGCCCGAAAGGCCATTTTCCAGGGCGCCGTGAATTGGCTACCCTAAAGATGGGCACCACAGGAGGGGAAGACACAGGAAAATGGCGTCTGACTCAAAAATACCCTCCCCCAGCCTGCACAATGAGGCAAACTCCTCCTGATAGGCTTCTGGGTAAGAGCACACAATCCTTGACTCCACTGCTGCCACCTGCTAATCTGGGGTGTGATCAGCACTCCAGAAAGGACAGAATGAGCCCACAGCACAGCCAAAGCTGGGACAGAGGCCTAAATTTGAACATGGTCAGAGTTACCTAACTCTCTGACCCCCTCTAAATTTAACCTAGCACCGTTCTGAAAAGTAACCAGGTGATACAAATGTAATATACCATACGTATTGTTGTTTTTGTGATCACGTGACCAGGCAGCTTCTTATCCTGTCCCTCTGCCCCTGATTCTCATTTGATTATGACAAGAGCTGCCTGACAACATCAGAAATAGTCAAGAAGTATGTTCCCCATCTGTGTTGAGTTTTAATATGGTTTTCATTCTGAGATCCACATTCCCACAGGCAATAGGACCGGATGGGGTCATTGTGGCAAAGCTGACTATGCTCTTACAGGGTGCTGCAATAGTTGGGTGGGCGCCTGTTAGAAAAGTTGACAATGGGCTTACAGGTACATTGTACATTAGCATGTTGTGTGCCATAACACCAATCAGCTAAATCAAGCAGGCAAACCGACTTGGATCTGCTTGGCATGGGCAGAATTATGATGACCAGACACACTTCAACAAATTATCTTTTTTTTTTCAAATCAGTCACTCCCGAGGAATAATTTATTGATCGTTGATAATGCAGTTGATCAATGTGTGTGATTCAATTAGTAATTACATGATGTGATCTCTGTTAGCATCTCTGCGTTCCTCCATGTAACCTCATAATTACAGTAGATTGATGACCAAATCATCCCAGTGCTGCCAACTGATGAAAAATGATCAATACTTTTCCACTCTGGACTGAAAGTGATGGAAAACCCAAAGTTGTTACTTGAAAAATAATATAAGGGAATTCTTCTAAAAAAAGACAACTTGTTTCTGGGACAACTGTCTAAGAGGGGATGTCTTTTTGCTTTGAATAGATTTTCTCTCACTTTCTGCTATATCTTCGTGGCCAGCAATTATAACAATTCCCCCCAATAGCAAAACAATATATTCCAACCAAACAATAAAAAATGTGCTATCCTTGTGCTACTGTAGGTATAAGTTAAATCACATAAGAGACACAATAAACGTGCATTAAACATACTGTATGATGAACTCATCCTAATTTGACATATCTGTGCAAAAAAAGTCCATATAAAATGCAAACACTGTGCAAAAATATAAATCATATAACAATATATATATATATATATATATATATATATATATATATATATATATATATATATATATATAAGGTGCAAAAAGATGCTCAGGTTTTCTAAACTTCAACAGTCCCACTTTCTTTGCCGTGAAGGAATGATACCCCACAATGTTATGATGAAGTTCCGGGGAGGAACAAAACATATGCAGACAAACCAGATATAGCACTGGACCCCCTGATGTGCCGCATGCCTAACCACTCAGAGGAACATATAGGAGTCCCCAAACATGGGATTGACTGGAAATTGGATGACCTGTAGCTGAACTCGCTGTTAATGCTTGGCTGAATTTCTTGGATTGTCTCTCCCTACCTTTCCCTACACATGGGGAAATGACTCAACCTCAGTAGGTGACCGCGATATTGTGTCAATCTCGCTCCCTTTCTCAGCGAGATTGACCACCTACAAGCCCCATCGCGGGAGCCAGCACCGAGCTGGCTTGCCGCGATGGAGACAATGCCGTCATAGAAGCGACAGGGATTCAACTTGGATTCCCGCCAAATCTACACACAGCGTTTGGTATGTATCATGAGGGGGAACTCCACGCCGGATTTTTAAATAAAAATCCGGCATGGGTTCTCCCCCAGGGGACATACCAGGCCCTTAGGGCTGCTATGGATTGTAAGGAGAACCCCCCCTACGCCGAAAAAAACAGCGTGGGGGGTTCCCCCACAATCCATACCAGACCCGTATCCAAAGCACGCCGCCCGGCCGATCAGGAAAGGAGTGGGGGCGAGCGAGCACCCCCCCCTCCTGAGCCGTACCAGGCAGCATGCCCTCAACATGGGGGGTCAGGTGCTCTGGGGCAGGGGGGCGCACTGCGGCCCCCCAACCCCAGAGCACCCTGTCCCCATGTTAATAAGGACAGGGCCTCTTCCCGACAACCCTGGCCATTGGTTGTCAGGGTCTGCGGGCGGGCGGCTTATCGGAATCTGGGAGCCCCCTTTAATAAGGGGGCCCCCAGATACTGGCCCCCCCACCCTAGGTGAATGAATATGTCACAGTCCCATCATGCTCCGGTACCTACCCACATGGGTAGGTACCACGTAGGTAAGTACCGGAGCATGATGGGACTGTGACGTCACAAGATAGGCCTATATAAGTCGCTGGGAGCCTCGCCCGGCATAACAGTGGGAGGAAGCGTCGAGTCAACATCTGGAGAAGAGAAGAAGGCGTCACTGAAGAGCGGACTGGCCGCCGCTAGTAATTGAGCTAACACGAAGATAGCGGGCCCCAGTCCTGAAGAAGAAGGCACCGGAGAGCGCCGAGTCAACAGCGGAGAGCGGGAGAAGACCCCGGAGAGCAGAGAAGACCCCCGGAGAGCGGAGAAGACCCCGGAGAGCGGAGAAGACCCCCGGAGAGCGAAAGAAGCCCCCCCTGGTAAAAGAGCTAAAGAAGAGGAGGGGGCCCTCTGGAGCTGTCTAATAAAATACTTTAAAAACCCTGTGTTGTTTATTTTGTTTTTACACTTTGCCTCCAGGTGAATGGGCAGGGGTAAGATGTACCCCATATTAATTCACCTAGGGTGGGGGGTTCCCAGATTCCGATAAGCCGACTCTCAGGGTTGTCGGGAAGAGGCCCTGTCCTTATCAACATGGGGACAGGGTGCTCTGGGATGGGGGGTGCGCCCCCCTGCCCCAGAGCACCTGACCCCCCCATGTTGAGGGCATGCTGCCTGGTACGGCTCAGGAGGGGGGAGGGGCCCTCGCTCGCCCCCACTCCTTTCCTGACCGGCCGGGCGGTGTGCTTTGGATACGGGTCTGGTATGGATTGTGGGGATTTTCGGCATAGGGGGGTTCTCCTTACAATCCATAGCAGACCTAAGGGCTTGGTATGTCCCCTGGGGGGGAACCCATGTCGGATTTTTATTTAAAAATCCGGCGTGGAGTTCCCCCTCATGATACATACCAAACGCTGCATGTAGATTTGGCGGGAATCCAAGTCGGATCCCCGTCGCTTCTATGACGCGCTCGCTGGAATGTGCTTTGTCTATTCCAGCGAGTGCGAGATGTCGGCACCCTGTCGCCAAGAATCAACACGATGCTGTCATGCTGGAAACACATTCTCGGTGACAGGTACTGTACATGTCTGCAGTGAGTACTATTACACACTGTAGACCGATCATTTCGGCACTTACATCAGGGTGCCCAGATTGCTGGGACCCAGTCATAGACTCTCCGGATTAAATACAAGACTATGATTGGATTTCACTGTGAACACGGTGTGTGGGCTGGAACCTCTTACAAATTATCCAGCTTACGGTAAGCTACATGAACTTCCTTGTTGTTTTTTCTTTGAGTTAGGAGGCTTCAAGCAATCACCAATATCCAGATAGGTGGAATTATGCTATGTGATCTGTCATAAGAGAAACTGTAACAGAGGTTGCCACTGACCAATGGGATTGTTTCCCAGATTTCCCTGTGATGGAAGTGGCTACCGTATTTACCCATTTTGGGCGTAAGGTGTAGAGTTCTCCATTCAGGTTTCTGGGAGGACAACCCACCTGTTGTCATCATTTGTAGTGGTTCTTTGGCTGCAGGTGCATTCATCAGGGGTACCATCTTGGGGGGAGGCTTATACAGTTTCCTGGTTTCAGCTATGAGGTGGAGGTTTCCCACAGCCCCATCATTATACATAGGAGGGAGGGAGGGATAGGTGTGGGAATATCATTAGATGGTCAAATAGATTCCAATGTTTGTTATTCATGTATGTCTGAATTGTAATAATATTGTCTTATTAAACACGATCAGACCGGTCCGATGAAACTGGTCTGAAGACCAGTTTCATCGACCAATTCGAATTCGATGGTGTGTACGGCCCATCTGACCGTTGTCCGTCGGACAAAAGTTTTAAAACCTGCTTTAAAATCTGTCCGACGGATACCTGTCCGTCGGACAGATTTGATGGTTAGTACGCCAAAGCATCGGACCAAAAACCTGCACATGCTCAGAATCAATAGTTGACGCATGCTTGGAAGCATTGAACTTCCTTTTTTCAGCACCTTGTTGTGTTCTACATCACCGCGTTCTGGTCCGATGGGATTTTGGTCTGATGGTGTGTACACACATCAGACCATCAGACCACTTCAGCCTGGTCCAATGAAAACGGTCCGTCGGACCAGTTTCATCGGACCAGTCTGATCGTGTGTTTGTGGCCTTAATGTTCATTGTTGGTGCCAAATAGATTCCAAACATGTGTGTCTTGTTAAAGTATCAATGTATCATAGTAATAAATAAATAACATTTGTGAATGATAAGTGAATGAAGAATGTGTGTTGTACTGGTGTGTATATGTGAGTTGTGTAGACTGGGTGAGAGGAGTATGTGTGGATGAATATATAAGCACACTTATACTGTATGTGAATTGGTGCTGTGTGTTGTGTGAATGTGCAAAAGAATGTGTTATAAGCAAAACAAAAAAGAACAAAGCAAAATCAGTGAATGTGAAAGAATTGGCTGATGACAGTCGAATGCATGAAGAAATTAAATAAACTTGGAAAATTATACGGTGAAGTAAGTAAAAATCTGTTGGATTGAAGAGTAATGCTGCTTAAACTAAGCGTGATGTGGAACAAAAATTAAAGCGGAGCTCCACCCTGATTTTTTTTTTTTTTTTTAATCTAAAAAAAAATAAAAAAAAAATAAATGGAAAAAAAAAATACTCACCCTAAATAGGCTGTTGCTATGCGGAAGTCCCGAATCTGCCCTCATGATCCGCGGTGTGGTTTTTCTTCCTCCTCCTCTTCTCGGTGTCTTCTTGTGAATGGGCCGCGCTGCATTCTGGGAACTGTGTGTATCCCAGAAAGCAGCCGGACCATTCACAAAGCGCCGCGCTGCTCGCACATGCGCAGTAGGAAACGGGCAGTGAAGCCGCACGGCTTCACTGCCTGTTTCCCTGACTGTGAATGGCGGTGCCAGGATCGAAGATCGGCATCGGCGGGGGACGTCAGCGCGGGCGCCTAGGACAGGTAAGTGTCCTTATTCAAAGTCAGCAGCTACACTGTTAGTAGCTGCCGACTTTGAAAAAAAAATGCGGGTGGAGCTCCGCTTTAACAAGTATGATATATAACTTAATAAAGGTATGCTTGCTATCAGTCAGTGCAAAACTTAAATACCCTGTGTACAAAAAAAATTACTTGAATAAAGGTGTTAATGTTGAGCACCATCAGTGTCAGACTGTAGCTTAAACAGAGAGTCTAAGGCCGTGTACACACGATCGGTCAAACCGATGAGAACGGTCTGATGGACCGTTTTCATCAGACCAAACCGATGGTGTGTGGGCGCCATCGGTTATTTATCCATCGGTTAAAATAAAGCAAACTTGTTTTAAATTTAACCGATGGATACCTAACCGATAGAAAAAAAACGATTGGTAGTACGCACACGACCATCGGTTAAAAATCTACGCATGCTCAGAATCAAGTCGACGCATGCTTGAAAGCATTGAACTTAATTTTTTTCAGCACGTCGTTGTGTTTTACGTCACCACGTTCTGACACAAACGTTTTTTTAACCGATGGTGTGTAGGCACGACTGACTATCAGTCAGCTTCATCGGTTAACCGATGGAAAAATCCATCAGACCGTACTCATTGGTTTGACCGATCGTGTGTACAGGGCTTTAGGCTCTATGGATAAACAAAAAGAGGACAAGCAAATATATTGAATATAAATAAAATATAAATAGTTGTTCCATTAGTTTAACTTAACCATAAAGATGGATAAAGCAAACAGCTAGGTAGGTCAAACTATTGTATGTGAAGTACATACATTTAAACATTGGTGTAAATAACCATCAGCTTAGGGATGCTCGGGATAATTAGGTAGCTGTAATGAGCCACAAGTGGCCTTCTCTCCACCCTCCCCAATGATTGGTGTCCTTGCCTCTAGAGTGGTCATCATGTGGCTCCATCAACATGCCAGAAGGCAGAAGCCCCTGATATCCATTGTCACTTCTACAATAAATACGGGACCTCACAACGTTTCACGCTCACACCGTTACCCGTGCATACACGCAATGCAGCCGATCGCCCAGAAGTGATACAGGAATGCTGCAAGAAAGTGATTGCTCCCCCCAGCAGCCAAATTATCCATAACTACCTCCTCCCAGCCATGTACAACTCCTTGGGTTTCTGGGGACTGAAAAATATCTCTTGAAGACTGCTGCTGAGTGTTATCCTCTACATCCATGCTGGCACAATCCCCCTCCTTTTCTTCCTGTGTGTTTGGCGGGCTGCAGGAATGCTATCTGGATAAAGGGGGCCTTGGAGGAAAGGAAGTCCTCCTCTTCCCCCCGCTGTTCTGCCTCAAGTGTGCTGTTCATGATTCCACAAAGTGCGTGCTCCAGCAGGAAGACTAGAGGGATTCTTGTGGCCACCTCAAATGCTGACAAGACAATCCTTGATCAGTAGCCATTGGTGTGGCAAAAAGAAGCCAAGTTCCCCTGACCCTGGTGCCATACTCGCACAGGTACTCATTGCTGTGTGTGCAGCCGCTGCAGCATTGCCAACTTTGAGTTCCACCTGGTGGGCATGTCACAAATGAGGCGGTTGGTGGGCAGGTTGCATTCCCTTTGAGTGTCAGCCAGCCGAGCACTGGCATTGTATGACCGGCAGAAATTACCACAGACTTTTCTGGCCTGCCTCAGGAGATCTTTTAATCCTAGATACCTGGTCAAGAATCGCTGTATCCCCAAATTTAGGACGTTTGACAAAGGTGGAAGATGGTGCCATGGTTGCAAACAATCATTCCTGACTAAAGCTGGCGTGTTGTCACTTGTCAACCACCTCTGAGCCTGCCTCTACAGAGCTGATATAATCTATTCTCTAGTGTGGCTTCTGTCCCCTAGGCAGACCAACTTAAGTGCTGCATGGCATCTTTTAGCCTGACTACTTGCGTATACCCTTGGATGCTTATGGAGCACTGCTGGTTCAGAGGACAAATCAGCAAAAGAGGCCATAGAGGAAGAAGAGGAGGGGGTGGAGGAGAGAGCTGTGGCAGAATCACCACTAGTATTTTAGAGGTGTGGTGGTAGAACAAGCTTCAACAACACTGAACCCCTTCCTGCATCCTTCCCAGCTGCCAGTAGAGTTACCCAGTGCGCCATGAAGGAAAGGTAACATCCCTGCCCATGCCTGCTGAACCATGAGCCATCGGTTAATATGAACCTTACTGATGAAAGCCCTGTCCAACAAGGCCAAAACATTGCCTTTCAAATGCTGGTAGAGAGCTAGAATGGCCTTCCATGAAAATAAATGGCGTTTTGGAACCTGCCACTGAGGTAAAGCACATTCCACAAATTCACAAAAGGGGGCAGAGTCTACTAGCTGAAAAGACAGCAGTGCTAGCAATTTGGCCAAGCTAGCATTTAGACGCTGAGCATGTAGATGACTGGGACCAAATTTCTTTGTATGGTTCAGTAACTGGGGCAGGGAAATTTGCCTGCTAAAATGAATTGGTGGTGTACTCCTAGCTGATTGGATGCAAGTACTTGGGACACCTATTGCTATATCTTCATTCCTCTCAGGGGGCCGGACGCATGGATTGGGGCGCCAATGCAATCTCTATGGATGGCCCACCACTGTTCCTGCTACTAGTGACACAAAGTGGTTGATTTATTGGCAATTTTCCCTAGTGCTTAGTGAATGTGGTTAAATAACACTTTGAATAGTATACTCAATCATGTACAGGGGGGAAAAATGCATTTTTGCTTGCAACTTGTTTCAGGAGCCACACAATGCCCCTTCATCAGGGCTAAAGAAAACATTTAAAATAACACACATACTGTAAAAATGATTTCATTTAGCCCTGGTGAAGGGGGATTGTGAGGCCCCCAACAGTTACAAGCAAAAATTATTGCTGTAACCCAGTTGAACAATAAAAGCCTTTGGAATCTTAAAGCTTTTTTATTATGATTACACTATCATACACTGAATTTCTTGAATTGGGTGAACATTCCTGCCCATTCCCTCTTGTGGTGAGCTGCTTGCAGGCAAGTATTAATGCCTTTGGAAGGTTGAGATTAATTGATTTTCCCAGGTCTTTCCTGGTTTCTTTCTCTCAACACACACCCACAAAACCCAAAGGACACAGTTCTGAACCCAAAAGATACCCCTAAGAAGAAAACTGACCCTAAACCCCCACTTCACCCCTTAACCCAACCCACACCACATCAACCCACTGCTACT